>WNWK01030453.1:0-23501 GCA_009830355.1 Cherax destructor
TTGTTTAAAAATGTCATGTCTAAACTATGTTCAAATTTCATAGCTTAAATACTCACCTTTACTCATTGTAAACTATCTACAAAAATTCTTACAATTTAGTTTTAAGTTAATTTTAAGTCTGCCCAAAATGCCCTGCATACTAGGGGCTTTTGGCATGTACACCTCATGTAATCTCAATAACCAAATGTAATTCTTTGTATCATGTCCAAATAAACTATTATTATTATTATTATTATTATTATTATTATTATTATTATTATAATGCCTCATGCACCTCTCTCACACTCACATCCTGCTCTTCTTCACTCCTAAACGATATTATACCTCCCTGGCCAGTGCATGAAATTACCGCCTCCCTTTTTTCATCGACATTTAAAAGTTCCTCAAAATATTCCCGCCATCTACCCAATACCTCCAGCTCCCCATCTACTAACTCCCCTACTGTGTTTTTAACTGACAAATCCATTCGTTCCCTAGGCTTTCTTAACTTGTTTATCTTGCTCTAAAAAATCACCCAAAAATATTCACAAAAAATACATTTTTTAACCCTTTCAGGGTCCAAGGGGGGTCTCCGAAACTCGTTCTCAGGGTCCAAGAATTTAAAAAAAAAAAAAATTATTTTTTCTTATGAAATGATAGAGAATCTTTTTCCGATCATAATGCCACAAAAATTATGAAATTTGATCGAAAACTAACGGAATTATGTTTTCACGAAGTTAGCGGCAGCCATGACACTTACGCATCGGCGATTTCGCCCACTTTGAGCCTTATTTTCGGCAAATTCCAATGTTTCAGGCAACTAAAATTATAGATATTTCGCTAGAACTCCATTTCTTCTATCGATTGAGTACAAGAAACCGCCTATTTACCTATTACAACTACCCAAAATAGTGGTCAGAAAATGGCAATTTGGCCAATTTCACACAAATTTCAAACGATGCCAATTTCAAAATAGGGTCCAGAATAAACAAGGCAGACATTCCTGGCACTAAAATAACGTCTTCTCTGTTTATTAGTCACGTTTCCAGGCCCCTCTTACATTACTTTTGCTTTTCATTTTGAATTTTTATTCTCACAAAAAAATAGAAGATTTACTGTTATGTATACAACTGCATCATTGTATAAATGGTATAAATAATATTAGAGCACTTGTGCATGAATATTAGACTCGCCAGTTGATGTGTATTGGATGCATGGTGTGATTTGTTTACTCTTGAACATCGTCAAAAATCGAACATTTTCGCTACTTTGAGCTCAATTTCAAGGTACTTGTCTTTGTCAAACCAATCAAAATCATCTCTATTTCTGTAATATATTTTCCAGTCTATCACCTGAGACCAAGAAAACGAAAATACATCAATAAATACCATACGAAAATAGACTGCAAAGTCGCTGTTTTAAACCAAAAACACGGTCAGAGATTTTTTTCCTCATTATGCACTGTGTGGTGCAGGAATTTTTTTATACTGCGCACACTGACCGCACAGACCCATTCTATCACATCTAGGCCTAACAGCCTGTTTCTGCTTGATTTGAGGGCGCTAGAATTTAGGCGTACTAGTACGTCAATAACCCCAGGGCGTAAGCCGTACTAGTACGTCAATAACCCTGAAAGGGTTAAAGATTAACTATAGTTTTACATACACACAGCACATATAAATACAGTGGACCCCCGGTTTACGATAGTCTCCAAACTCGCCCTTTTATGCAAGTTTATTTTTTAAGTGCTTTTGTAAGTGTAATTTTGGGGGTCTAAAAGGACTAATTTAATTTACATTATTCCTTATGGGAATAAATTCGTTCAGTAATGGCACTTGAACAGCATTCTTGAATGAAAAAATGAAGTAATCCGGGGGTCCACTGTATATATAAATAATAAACTTATAATTAAACATTTAAATAAGCATTTAAAATAACATTTACTTACCTTTATTGAAGAGACTTGCTGGCATCTGGAAGATAGGGAGAAGGAGAGGGGGAGGGAGCACTCATTGTTTGGAAGGGATATCCCCCTCCATAAGGACTTCAGGTTTACCTGGAGTTTACGTGGAGAGGGTTTCGAGGGTCAACACCTCCGCGGCCAGGTCTGAGACCAGGCCTCATGGTGGATCAGGGTCTGATCAACCAGTCTGTTACTGCCGGCTGCATGGAAACTGACGTACGAACTACAGCCCGGTTGGTCAGGTACTGACTTTAGGTGCCTGTCCAGTGCCTTCTTGAAGACAGCCAAGGGTCTATTGGTAATCCCCCTAATGTATGCTGGGAGGCAGTTGAGCAGTCTTGGGCCCTGGACATTTATGGTGCTGTCTCTCAGTGTACTCATGGGGCCCCTGCTTTTCATCGGGGGAATGTTGCATCTCCTGCCAAGTCTTTTGCTTTCATAAGGAGTGATTTTCGTGTGCAAGTTTGGTACTAATCTCTCTAGGATTTTCCAAGTGGATATAATCATATATATCTCTCGCCTGTGTTCCAGGGAATACAAGGACCTTCAACCGTTCCCAGTAATTTAGGTGCTTTATCGTACTTATGTGTGCTGTGAAAGTTCTTTGTACACTCTCCAGGTCTCCAATGTCGCCAGCCTTGAAGGGGGCTGTTAGTGCACAGCAGTATTCCAGCCTAGAGAGAACAAGTGATTTGAAGAGTGTCATCATGGGCTTGGCATCCCTAGTTTTGAAGGTTCTCATTATCCATCCTATCATTTTCCTAGCTGATGAGGTAGATACAGTGGAACCCCGGTTAACGAAAACCCCGGAAATCATGCAATTATGTAAGTATAATATTGTAAGTGCTTGTGGAAGTGTATTTTTGGGGGTCTGAAATAGACTAACCTAAATGACATTTTTTCTTAAGGAAGTAAATTCGTTCGGTAATGGCACTTGAGCAGGCTTCTGCAATTAATTTTTTTCGTTAACCGGGGTTCCACTGTATATATGTACACAGCACCTTACTTTGGTCTCACAGGCCACATAAGTTACTTGGAAAAAAAATATTGGAAAATACAAGAAACCTTTGAATGAGAGTAAATATAAGTGTACCGGTGAGCGGCATGCACCGCTGTTGCCATACGTGGCTCATTTTCTGCCAACTTTACGCCTCCATATCTCCATAAGTATTGATCGCAAAAAAAAAAAATTAGGATAAAAACAATCAGAAAAATAATCTTTACATTTTGATAAGAATTTTTTTTTTTTTTTCGAATATTTTGCGACAACAGGAGAGCACTCAGGATTGGGGGTTGCTACAGTCGAGGGTTAAGCACTGAAGAAGGCACCTCCTTCACTCCCTCTTCCTCCTCCTCCTGTGAAGCAAGTTCCTCAAATGTGGTCTGATGCTGTTCCAGATGAAGCTCTTGCAACTCATCAGTGGTTAGCTCTTCCCTGTGGTCCTCCACCAACTCTTCCACATCCTCGCCACTCACCTCCAACCCCAGGGACTTGCCCAATACCACAATACCTTCTACAACAGGCAAAGGGTCGGCAGGGTCAGGGTCAGTGTCAAACCCTTCAAAATCCCTCTGTTGGACACAGTCTGGCCACAATTGTCTCCAAGCAGAGTTCAAAGTCCTGGAAGTCACTCCCTCCCAAGCCTTAGCTATAAGGCTTATGCATTTGTAGATATTGAAGTGATTCCTCCAGAACTCTATTAGGGTCAACTCAGTGTCCGAGGTCACTTCAAAGCACTTTTCAAACACTGCTTTGGTGTACAGTTTTTTGAAGTTACAAATGACCTGCTGATCCATGGGCTGGATGAGAGGAGTGGAGTTAGGAGGCAAGAACTTCACTGTGATGAACCTGAAGTCCCTAGACAAAAAGTCTGCCAAGTTTGTAGGATGAGCAGGAGCATTGTCCAGTACCAGGAGGCACTTGAGTGGCAATTTCTTTTCCTAGAGGTATTTTTTCACACTGGGGCCAAACACTTGATGGACCCACTCTATGAAAATTTGCCTTGTGACCAATGCCTTATTGTTAGCCTTCCACATCACACACAATCTATCCTTGACGACATTGTTTTTCTTGAACACTTGGGGATTTTCAGAGTGATACACGAGTAAAGGCTTCACTTTAAAATCCCCACTAGCATTAGAACAAAACAAAAGAGTTAGCCTGTCTTTCATATTTTTGTGTCCTGGCAGTGCCTTTTCCTCCTGAGTAATATAGGTCCTGTTTGGCATTTTCTTCCAAAACAGGCCTGTTTTGTTAGAATTAAACACTTGTTGGGGTTCAAATTTTTCAGTGTCTACGTACCCCTTAACCCTTTCGGGGTCGGTGCTGTACTAGTATGTTTTATGAGCAGGGGTCGGTGTCGTACTAGTACGTGTAAATTCTATCGGCCTCAAATTAAGCGGGAAACGGCTGGTAGGCCTACATATGAAAGAATGGGTCTGTGTGGTCAGTGTGCGCAGTATAAAAAAAATCCTGCAGCACACTCTGCATAATGAGAAAAAAAAACTGACCGTTTTTTTTTGTTTAAAACAGCGACTTTGCAGTCTATTTTTGTATGGTATTTATTGATGTATTCACGTTTTCTTGGTCTCATTTGATGGAATGGAAGATATATTACAGAAATAGAGATGATTTTGATTGGTTTGACAATGACAAGTACCTTGAAAATGAGCTCAAATTAGCGAAAATGTTCGATTTTAGCCGATGTTCAAGAGTAAACAAATCACACCATGCGTCCAATACACATCAACTGGTGAGTCTAATATTCTTCCACAAGTGCGCTGATATTATTTATACCATTTTTACAATGATGCAGTTGTATACATAACAGTAAATCTTCTATTTTTTTGTGAAAATAAAAATTCAAACTGGAAAGCAAAAGTAATGTAAGAGGGGCCTGAAGACGTGACTAATGAACAGAGAAGATGTTATTTTAGTGCCAGGAATGTCTGCGTTGTTTATTCTGGACCCTATTTTTAAATTGGCATCGTTTGAAATTTGTGTGAAATTGGCCAAATTGCCATTTTCTGACCACTATTTTGGGTAGTTGAAATTGGTAAATAAGCGCTTTCTTGTACTCAATCGATAGAAGAAATGGAGTTCTAGCGAAATAGCTATGATTTTAGTGGACTGGAACATTGAAATTGGCCAAAAATAGGGCTCAAAGTGGGCGAAAGCGCCGATGCATAAACATCTTCGAGACCGATAACTTCGGAAGAGCATAATTCCGTAAGTTTTTATTCAAATTTCATACTTTTGGTGTCATTATGATCGGAAAAAGATTCTCTATCATTTCATAAGAAAAAATTATTATTTTTTTTTTCCAAAAAATTTTTGACCCTGAGAACGTGTTTCCGAGAAGGCCTGTCGACCCCCAAAGGGTTAAATTCATTCACAAATTTTTCATGTGCACGTTTGGCTGAAATGGCTTCCTCACCATGCCTTATTACACTGTATGCCACTACTCTTTTTAAATCTGTCAAACCAGCCTCTGCTGGCCTTAAACTCACTAACATCAGCACTGGTTCCAGGCATTTTCTTGACAAGATCTGCATGCAACTGCCTTGCCTTTTTACATATGATGCTATCTGTTTATTGTTTATCCACACCACCAACAACTTCTCAACCTCTTCCACTGTTTTAGATCTATTTTTGGCTAACATGTCAACACCTTTTGCAACATCAGCTTCTTTGGGTTCCTTTCTCTTTGCCAGGATAGAAGTGATAGTAGATTTTTTTTTTTCCGCTCATCCTGGCAAGCTCCCCTACACACATACGCAACTCTCATATTTTTCTACTGTCTCCTTCTTCAGTTCTATGGTGTTTCTCACTTTCTTTACTACATGGGTGCCACTAGGAAGTTTCTTTCGATCCATGGTGACTTATTTCACAGTCATAATCAATAAACAAGCACTCAACACAATGAATTTATTGTGTAATGTTTGGATGAGCACGCAGGGTAATGTTCACTCAAGGGTAAAGAACGCTAGACTGGCTCACGATGCCTGCGCGGCGAGGCGTGCAAGCATAGGCAGGCGGATAGGTCTGGTATGCCGGCCAAAACTCGGGGCACTGGCCGAAAGTCGGGACAAAATTCGACCGAAAAAAGTGACCAAAACTCGAAGCGGCCAATACTTGGGGTGGCCGAAACCCGGGGTTTCACTGTACGTTGTTAAGTGAGGAGAGGCTGTACAGTGGACCCCCGACTTTCGGCCGGTCTGAGTATCAGCCGGTTCGAGTTTCGATCGCTTTTTTCGGCCCAATTTTCCCTGACAATTGGCCGTTTCCCCGACTATCGGCCTGCATACCAAACCTGTCCGCCTGCCTGTGCTTGTGCGCCTCACCGCGTATGCGCTGTGAGCCAGTCTAGCTTTGTTTATCCTTGAGTGAACATTTCACAATAATTTTATTGTGTTTAGTGCTTGTCACTGTGAAATATAAGTCTCCATGGGTTCAAAGAAGCTTCCTAGTGGCACCCCTGTGGTAGCAGGCATGCAGGGAGTGTAGCAGGCATGCAGGGAGTGTAGCAGGCATGCAGGGAGTTTCTCTGAAACTCGTTCTCAGGTCCACGAATTTAAAAAAAAAAAAAAAAAAATTCTTATGAAATGATAGTTTTTTTTCTAAATCTAATAGGCTAAAAAATACATTTTTGCGATCAGTACTCACCAGATATAGAGGATTGAAGTTGAAGAAAAATGAACTGCTGCCGGCAACATCGGTGACTGCCGGTTGGCCGGTAATTTTCTGTTTTCTTTCTTGAAGTTGTGTTCTTATCGATTTTAATTTTTTTTTTCCAAATAATTTTTATGGCCTGTGAGACCAATATAAGTGCTGTTTTTCAAATATTCACTAGCTAAGTATTACACAATAATTACATAAAGTTTCTTATCACTATTTTGTTTACACAACTTATTTACAGTTATTCACAATAACAAATATTGTTTATTTTCATTGTTCAATCATGTATATACAGTGGACCCCCACCTAACGATCAAAATTCATTGCAGAAGCCTGCTCAAGTGCCATTACCGAACAAATTTACTTCCTTAAGAAATAATGTCACGTAGGTTAGTCTATTTCAGACCCCAAAAATACACTTCCACAAGCACTTACAATATTATACTTACATAATTGTACGATTTCCGGGGGGATCGTTAGCCGGGGGTCCACTGTACATATATATAGTCACTGGACATGTTTCTAGAAGTTCTGCAGCCTGTGGAAGTTTCTGAAACATGGTTCCATGCACAGTGGTGTTTTACATTCCACACACATAAAACGAGTGTCTTTGCGTTGTTGTGGGCTTTTTTTTGTATGTGCACAGACAAAACACCTCCTCTGAGCCTTTTTCTTGCAAGCAGTAGCAGGCAGTTTTGTTAGGAAAATCAATTCAAGACTCTTCTCAAAAATCACCTACTCACCCTATACTAAATACTCATACTGTAACAAACTTCCAAACCCAATATTATTTTACTTAAGAAGATCTCAATTTGATATGTTCATCCTCCTTAACACTTGTTGCAATTTCATATCATCATATTGTCATTTAAAATCTTATAGTATCATCATTTTCTTAATTTGAAATAAAATATATACCTAGATGAAACTCTAAAAACTATTTCTAGTATTGTTATTATACTAGTATAGCATCAACATACTGTAATTTGAAATAAATTCTACAACTAGATTAAACTCAACCAATTTCTCTTGTATTGTCTTTTAATAGTATGTATAACCATTTAATAATTTAAATAATACAGAACTAGAATAAACTCAATCAATTTCTTTAGCATTAAGTACTTAGTGAATAAGTCTCTAGAATAAACTGCCCCTAATGCCATGGCATGCCAGTGGCTCTCCTTGCATTACAGTTTTATAATTGTTTTATAATTGTAACTACCAATAACATTGTACACTTGTAACATGCATTGAAATAAAAATTATTATTATTATTATTATGAAGTGATCACCATGCCTCAGACGAGAGGGTAGGTGTTGATAACCTGGTGTTGGGCGGGTTTCTATTGCAGGTGTTGCTCCTTGGTACTTGAATATTATTTGTCTGATGACAGACAAACAAAATTCGCCATATGGTGGTTTGTTTGTGGTCTTCAACTTATAAATATTATAAGCATTGAGCATGGTAATGTCCAGAATGTGAAAAAAGAGTTTTATGTACCACTTGTAACTCTTGCGAACACAATCAGCAAACCCAATTTGCATGTCACATTTGTCCACTCCACTAAGCGCATATTGAGCATGTAGTCCATCACAGCTGCAGGTTTTAGAATGGGTTCATTGGTCTCTCTAGTCAGCCTGCCAGTGTCTGTCATTTCGTTAGGGTGAATTGATGATGACAGTGTGACATCTCGTTTGTCATGCCACCGAAATGCCATGATGTCATTGGCAGCAAACGCCTGCACCTCACCTCTACGAGTGCCAGCATTGAACCTAGGCATATGCTTACGATTTGCACGCACTGTACCGCAAACATCTGTCAAGTTCACTCACAAAAAATCACTGAGGGAGGGGCTTGTGTACCAGTTATCAGTATATAATATATGCCCCTTACCAAGATATGGTTCCATCATTGTTCTAACCACATCACCAGAGATACCCAGTAACTTCTTGGTATCTTTCAATGTATTACTTCCAGTGTACACAATAATATCCAATACTGTAGCAATCACAAAGCACAAACAACTTTATACCAAAGCATTTCCTCTTGCTTGGTATATACTGCTTGAACGACAGTCTACCTTTGAACAGAATCAGTGACTCGTCAAAAACAAGCTTCCTGAAGGGATAAAAAGGCATATTGAATTTCTCTTTCAGATACAGAAACACATTCCTAATCTTATATAACCTGTCGTTTCTGTCAGGCCTGGTTTTGTCTGAAAAGTGGAGCATACGTAACAGTAGTACAAATCGATTCACTGATATTATATCAATGAAACCTGGTGTTGCAATCAGGCGGTCTGTCGACCAGTATGATTTGACATGGTGCTTATACACATGTGGCATAAGCATTATTGTGGCAAAGAACAAGTGCATCTCAGCCACAGTTGCCTCTTTCCACCTTTTGAAACGTGATGTTGGTGAAAGTATTGTGTTTGCCATGGTGTACTCATAGTATCTGTTTCTTTCCCTGACAATAATTTCCATCAGGGGATCGTCAAAAAATAACTCAAAACATTCCAGTTCACTGGCATTGTTCCCAAGTGGACAAGATGGGCGTATTCCACTTGGACTTTTATCAAACTGATGTGGATTGGGAATAAAATTGTCAGCGTCCTGCCAATGCCAGGTGCGGTCTGCTGGTGGGTACTGGATATTTACAGGTGGTTGTGCGGGTTGTGGAAGTGGAGGTTGTGGTTGTGGGGGTTGGTGGGTGGGTGAGGGTTGGCTTTGTTGTAGCTGAGCTGACTCAGCGGCGTCGGTGCCAGCATGGTCCACTGCTGGTGCCTCGCGCCCGGCACTACCTCCACTACCACCACCACCAGTTGCATGCACATTTCTCATGTCAATAGTAACACTATCATCTTCATTTTCACTATCACTTCCTGTTGTACGCCCATGGGATGTACTCCGAGATGTACTCCTTCCCCTTGGAACAGCATATGGCACGCTACCAGAGCGCATATACAATCGTATATACTGACGCTTCACTGGAGAATATTCTGCTCCACTCTCTCTACTGGAACTGTTTTGAAGAGCTTGGAGTTCATATTCACTACGTATCACTATCATCACCATTGCTCACATCAGAGTCTGGGATATGAGTAAATAACAGTTTTCTCTTTTGTGCTGGAACAATTGAGCATGAGCAAGATGCCACAACACCGGAGGTGGACAGCTGAGGGTCGTCTGGGTTTTCCTCAATATTACCGGTATTATGGTCATTAGTTTCGGTCACAACCTCCTTAAAACCTTGAAACTCATCATCACGGACACTCCCATCGGTGTTAGAACTGTCACTGGGGCGGGCGGGCGGGCGGGCTGGCGGGCGGGGTTTTGGGCGGTCGGGCGGGCGGGCGGGGTTTTGGGCGGGCGGGCGGGCAGGCAGGCAGGTGGGCAGGCAGGCAGGCAGGCAGGCAGGCTATCCAGGCAGGCAGGCCATCCAGCCAGCCAGCCAGCCAGCCAGCAAGCTGTTCAGCCAGCTGGTCAGCTAGCCAGCCAGCCAGTCAGCCAGCCAGCCAACTGGTCAGCAAGCCAGCCGGCTAGCTGGTCAGCCAGCAAGCCAGCCAGCCGGCTGGCCATCCATCCAGCCAGCTGTTCAACCCGCCAGCTAGCTAGCCAGCCAGCTGGTCAGCTAGCCAGCCAGCCAGCTGGTCAGCTAGCCAGCCAGCCAGCCAGCCAGCTGGTCAGCTAGCCAGCCAGTCAGCTGGTCAGCAAGCCAGCCAGTGAGCTGGTCAGCCAGCCAGTCAGCCAGCAGTTATTGTGTAGTATACAAGGAGTGTATATATACAAAATATGGTTTACATTGGTCTCACAGGACATAAAAGTTACTTGAAAAAATAAAATATTAAAAAATAAAAGAAAAAAGTAGAAAAAAATAAATAAACTATTACCAGCCAACCGGAAGTCACCGATGTTGCTGTCAGCGGTTCAATTTTGGTCAGCTTGAAGCCTCCATATCTCATAAGTATTGATCGCAAAAAAATTTTGTTTAGCCATTTAGATTTAGAAACAAAACTCTATCATTTCATAAGATAAAATAATTATTTTTTTCCGAATATTTTTCGACCCTGGGAACAGGTTTCCGAGAAGGCCTGTCGACCCCCAAAGGGTTAATCTCAGAAGAAAGCAACTTCTTCCTTCTCCCTTCCTCCTCCTCTGAAGCAAATTCCTGAGCTTTGGCCTGTTGTTCTTGCAGATTAAGGTCCACCAGCTCTTCCACAATTTTTTCCACAACTGGCATAGGGCTGTCAGAGTCATCCCCAAACCCTTCAAAATCCCTCTCTTGGACACAATCTGGCCACAATTTTCTCCAAGCAGAGTTCATCGTCCTGGGAGTCACTTCCTGCCAAGCCTTACCTATAAGGCGTATGCAATTAACCCTTTCAGGGTTATTGACGTACTAGTACGGCTTACGCCCTAGGGTTATTGACGTACTAGTACGCCTAAATTCTAGCGCTCTCAAATCAAGCGGAAACAGGCTGTTAGGCATAATGAGGAAAAAAAAACTGACCGTATTTTTGGTTTAAAACAGCGACTTTGCAGTCTATTTTCGTATGGTATTTATTGATGTATTCTCGTTTTCTTGGTCTCATTTGATAGAATGGAAGACATATTACAGAAATAGAGATGATTTTGATTAGTTTGACAATGACAAGTACCTTGAAATTGAGCTCAAAGTAGCGAAAATGTTCGATTTTTGACGATGTTCAAGAGTAAACAAATCACACCATGCGTCCAATACACATCAACTGGCGAGTCTAATATTCATGCACAAGTGCTCTGATATTGTTTATACCATTTTTACAATGATGCAGTTGTATACATAACAGTAAATCTATATTTTTGTTAGAATAAAAATTCAAAATGATAAGCAAAAGTAATGTAAGAGGGGCCTGGAAACGTGACTAATGAACAGAGAAGATGTTATTTTAGTGCCAGGAATGTCTGCCTTGTTTATTCTGGACCCTATTTTGAAATTGGCATCGTTTGAAATTTGTGTGAAATTGGCCAAATTGCCATTTTCTGACCACTATTTTGGGTAGTTGTAATTAGTAAATAGGCGGTTTCTTGTACTCAATCGATAGAAGAAATGGAGTTCTAGCGAAATAGCTATAATTTTAGTAGACTGAAACATTGGAATTTTCCGAAAATAGGGCTCAAAGTGGGCGAAATCGCCGATGCGTAAATGTCATCCATACAGATAACTTCGCGAAAGCATAATTCCGTTAGTTTTCGATCAAATTTCATAATTTTTGGGGCGTTATGATCGGAAAAAGATTCTCTATCATTTCGTAAGAAATGTTTTTTTTTTAATTTTTAAAATCTTGGACCCTGAGAACGAGTTTTGGAGACCCCCCTTGGACCATGAAAGGGTTAAGGATATTGAAGTGATCTTTCCAGAACTCTCTTAGGGTCAAAGTAGTGTCTGAGGTTATGTCAAAACACCTTTGAATCATTGCTCTGGTGTAGAGTTTTTTGAAGTTTGAAATGACCTGCTGGTCCATGGGCTGGAGGAGAGGAGTGGTATTAGGGGGCAAGAACTTCACTTTGATGAACTTAAAATCCTTCACCATTTGCTCTTCCATGTCTCGAGGATGAGAAGGAGCATTGTCCATTACCAGGAGGCACTTAAGTGGCAATTTATTTTCCAGGAGGTATTTCTTCACACTGGGACCAAACACTTCATTGAACCAATCAAGGAAAATTTCCATGGTGACCCATGCCTTAGTGTTAGACTTCCAAAACACACACAAATTAGCCTTGGCAACACTGTACTTCTTGAACACTCTTGGATTTTCAGAGTGATACACGAGTTAAGGCTTCACTTTGAAATCACTACTGGCATTGCCACACAACATGAGAGTTAGCCTGTCTTTCATAGGCTTGTGTCCTGGCAGTGCATTTTCCTCCTTCGTGATGTAGGTCCTCTTTGGCATTTTCTTCCAAAAGAGGCCTGTTTCGTCACAATTGAACACTTGTTGGGGTTTGAATTGTTCAGCCTCTATGTACCCCTTGAATTCCTGAACAAATTTTTCAGCCGCACATTTGTCAGAACTTGCAGCCTCTCCATGCCTTACAACATTGTGTATGCCACTTCGCTTCTTGAAATTTTCGAACCAGCCTTTGCTGGCCTTGAATTCATCAACATCAGCACTCGTTCCAGGACTTTTCTTTGAGATCATCATGCAACTGCCTTGCCTTTTCGCAAATTATTGACTGTGTAACACTATCTCCTGCTAACTCTTTTTGTCTGATCCACAAAAGCAACAACTTCTCAACTTCGATTATTTTCGATCTCTTTTTCGTTAGCATATTCACCCCTTTTGCAACATCAGCTTCCTTGATTTCCTTTTTCTTCAACAAGATGGAAGTGATGGTTGAATGGGCCTTCCCATACATCCTAGAGAGCTGCACCACACGTACACCACTTTCATATTTTTATATGATGTCTTTCTTAACTTCTATTGTGTTTCTCACTTTCTTTACCAAAGTGGCACTAGGAGCTTTCTTTGGGCCCATGGTGGCTTATTTAGCAGTTGCAAGCACTAAAACGAATGGAACAATGACAAAATTTATGGTATGAGTGCGTGGGTGGCGTGGACCTGGTGGTCACTCGCTGGTAAACAATGGCACACTGACGCTCAATGTGGTGTTTGTGTCCAGGCGGGGGGAGGCCACGCGGACGTGTTTCAGACGACTGCCGATTTTTAAGCCAACGGACGAATTTCAAGTCAATATTTTGCCGAAAAAAGTGGATGATTTTCAAATTCGCCGATCTTCAAGGGAGATGATTTTCAAGGGTACACTGTATTTCAGATATATTGGCCCCTCTCAGCAGCTCTGTGACTCTTCGCCTTTGTCTGTATAGGGAGCATCTCTCTCTTTCTAGTTTACATCTTCTCTTTGTTTTTCTTAATGGAATGTGTCTTGAGCAGATCTCAAGAACCACAGAGTTCACTTTTTCTAGGCAACTGTTCGGATCCATGTTGTTTAGGATATCTTCCCAGCATGTTTCATTTAGGACACGGTTGACTTCATTCCATTGTATGTTTTTGTTATTAAAATTGAATTTTGTGAAGAGACCTTCCTGACTGATCACATTTTGCTGGTCAGGAGCCCTGTGCATACATGTCTGTACCTCTATTATGTTGTGATCTGAGTGTATTGTATTTGATACGGTTATATTCCATATCAGATCATCGTTGTTAGTGAAGATGAGGTCCAGTGTATTTTCTAGTCTTGTAGGCTCTAGTATTTGCTGGTTTAAGGTGAATTTGGTGCAGAGATTTAATTGTTTGTGTGTGTGTGAATTTTCTGAGCTGCCTCCTGGGGTGATCTCTGCTAAAGCATTGTTTCCTATACTCCTCCATTTTGGGTGTCTCAAGTTGAAATCTCCTAGTAGTAAGATGTTTGGGGCAGGAGTTAGGAGATTTTCTAGACAGTGGTCAATTTTCAAAAGCTGCTCCTGGAATTGCTGGAAAGTTGTGTCTGGAGGCATGTATACCACCACAATGAGGTTTTGGTTTTCAATCTTTGCCGCGCATCTTTTTTGTAGATAATTGTGGGTATTTCATCTGTGTTATCAATACTGTATTATATTGAAGTCCTTCATTTATATACAGTGGACCCCTGCCTAACGAGCAAAATTCATTCCAGAAGCCTGCTCAAGTGCCATTACCGAACGAATTTACTTCCTTAAGAAATAATGTCACGTAGGTTAGTCTATTTCAGACCCCCAAAAATACACTTCCACAAGCACTTACAATATTATACTTATATAATTGTACGATTTCCGGGGTGCTCGTTAGGCGGGGGTCCACTGTACATTGTTTTAAAGTATTGAAATAGAAATAATATCTGTGTAACTTTCTTGTGGATAATGGCAGGTATTTCATCTGTGTTATTTGTATTATATTTTAACCCTTTCGAGGTCGGTGCCGTACTAGTACGTTTTACAAGCAGGGGTTGGTGCCGTACTAGTATGCGTAAATTCTAGCGGCTTCAAATCGAGGGGAGAAAGCTGGTAAGCCTGCATATGATAGAATGGGTGGGTGGGGAAGGTAGTGGGAAAGACAGTGGGGGGGAAGGCTGGCTGGCTGGCTGACCAGCTGGCTGGCTAGTTAGCTGGCTCTGTCACACAGGTACACATAAATACATAGTGTAAATAACCTAGGATAAATACATAGTGCAAATAACCTAAGATAAATACATAGTGTAAATAACCTAGGATAAATACATAGTGTAAATTACAGAGGATAAATACATAGTGTAAATTACCTAGGATAGCCCAAAAAATCCAGACTGGCAAATAATATATCAGGACTCAGATGTGGCATTGTTGGTTCAATAGTGACTGTCTCTGAGACAGACAGAAAGACAGACAGACAGAAAGACAGACAGACAGGCAGACAGACAGGCAGATAAAACAGTGTAAACAAATAAAGGGAAGGCTGTGTATCCTCATTTGTCAAATGTCATCACTCTTGATAAGACGAGGCTAACCCCTGGCTGGCTGGCAGGGAGGCAGGCAGGGAGGGTGGGAGGGAGGCAGGGATAGTGGCAGGGAGGGAGGGAGGCAGGGATAGTGGCAGGGAGGGAGGGAGGCAGGGGTTGAGGCAGGCAGGCGAAGGCAGTGTTCCTCATTTGTCAAATGTCATCACTCTTGATGAGGCTAGCCCCTGGCTGGCTGGCAGGGCATCAAATGTCAACAGTAATTAGTTTAGCAATAATAAATAAGATAAGAGGACCCTCACCCCTCTTCAAATGTCACTTTTGTAATTAGATTAGTGATAAGACTGACAATTACACCTTCCTTCAATAATAATAATAATAATAATAATAATAATAATTATTATTATTATTATTATAATATTCTCACGTGTATCCTAGGTAATTTACACTATGTATAATTGTCTTTATGTGTTCCTGTGAGATAGAGACACAGCCAGCCAGGCAGCCAGCCAGCCAGCTGACCATCCATGCAACCAGCTGTTCAGCCAGCCAGCTGGTCAGCTAGCCAGCTGGTCAGGTATCCAGCCAGTCAGCTGGTCAGCTAGCCAGCCAGCCAGCTGGTCAGCCAGCCTGCCAGCCAGCCAATTAGTCAGCAAGCCAGCTGGTCAGCCAGCAAGCCAGCCAGCCGGCTGGCCATCCATCCAGCCAGCTGTTCAGCCAGCCAGCCAGCCAGCTGGTCAGCTAGCCAGCCAGCCAGCCAGCTGGTCAGCTAGCCAGCCAGCCAGCTGGTCAGCTAGCCAGCCAGCCAGCCAACTGGTCAGCAAGCCAGCCGGCTAGCTGGTCAGCCAGCAAGCCAGCCAGTCGACTGGCCATCCATCCAGCCAGCTGTTCAGCCCGCCAGCTGTTCAGCCAGCCAGCTGGTCAGCTAGCCAGCCAGTCAGCTGGTCAGCTAGCCAGCCAGCCAGCTGGTCAGCCAGCCTGCCAGCCAGCCAATTAGTCAGCAAGCCAGCTGGTCAGCCAGCAAGCCAGCCAGCCGGCTGGCCATCCATCCAGCCAGCTGTTCAGCCAGCCAGCTGGTCAGCTAGCCAGCCAGCCAGCCAGCTGGTCAGCTAGCCAGCCAGCCAGCTGGTCAGCTAGCCAGCCAGCCAGCCAACTGGTCAGCAAGCCAGCCGGCTAGCTGGTCAGCCAGCAAGCCAGCCAGTCGACTGGCCATCCATCCAGCCAGCTGTTCAGCCCGCCAGCTGTTCAGCCAGCCAGCTGGTCAGCTAGCCAGCCAGCCAGCCAGCTGATCAGCAAGCCAACTGGTCAGCCAGCCAGCCAGCCAGCTGGTCAGCCAGTCAGCCAGCAGTTATTGTGTAGTATACAAGGAGTGTATATATACAAAATATAGTTTATATTGGTCTCACAGGTCTCATTGGTCTCATTGGTCTCACCTGGCTTAAGCAGGATTCAATAGATATCTACTCGCTGCCAGGATACACAGCAATACACAACTGCAGACCACATCAAGCGGGGGGAGGTATTGCAATCTATTACTCTAATGAAATATCCTGCTGTGACACCAATTGCTATAATGATGAATATGGAGAATATATTTTTGCTAAATTTACTGCACAAAACCTTAAGACTCCCATAACCATCGGGGCCATTTACCGGATGCCTCATACAAACATCCCAAGTTTTAGCGATCAACTAAAAACGCAAATAACAAACAACCAATTGAACAAACACCACCTTATCTTAGCTGGAGACTTCAACATCAACCTTGGCCTACCAGATGACCAGCCAGTAACCGATTTCATCAACAATATGAACAACACACTTCTCATACCAACAATAACCAAACCAACTAGACTTACTGATACGAGTGCAACCATAATCGACCATATATGGACCAATATCCTAGCCCCCTTAAATCGGGATAATAACAGACAGCACCACAGACCACTACCCCACCTTCCTCTTAACAAACATTAGTAAACCGCCCTAGAATACACCAAAGTTTCATTCCGACTCCATGACCAAGCTTCAATAAATAACTTCACAACAGAGCTAGACACAGTTGACTGGGCTATAGAATTCCCAAATGCCAAGGGTATCGATGAGTGGACAGACACCTTTCTTAATAAATTACATAGACTATACAACAAACATTGTCCTATAAAAATGAAACAGATTACGAATAAACGGCTAGGCTGCCCATGGCTAACTAACAACTTACTAAAATCCATTAACAAGAAACATCAATATGAGAAGCAATATAGACGGGGATTCATACATAAGGAGTTTGTTAAACACTATTCATCAGTTCTCACCAAACTAATAAAAAAGCCAAACAATTGTACTACTCCAGCAGATTCACTGAAACAAGAGGAGATATAAAAAGACCTGGAAAACACTCTCACAGATTATGGGCACCCACAAACTGAAAAAAATAGGGATATTGTCCTAACTAAACCAAACGAAACACCACTACAGCCTATTGATACAGTAAACAAGATAAATGACTTCTTCTCAACTATAGGATCAAATCTTGCCAGTAAAATTCCAGATACCAATGCCCGAGCAAGTGATTACCTAGATGGGAATTTCCCATCCTCCTTATATCTTGCACCTACAGAACCCACTGAAGTCTCCATGATAATCAAGTCACTTAAAAATAAATCAGGACATCTGTCTCAAGTTCCACCCTTAATATACAAACGAGCTGCTCATGTCCTTTCATATCCTATTTCTTTACTTTTTAACAAATCATTAGAATCTAGCACCTTCCCAACACTACTCAAAACAGCAAGGGTTACACCAATACACAAAGGTGGTGACCCTACAGACGTAAATAACTATAGGCCTATATCAAATCTACCATTGCTATCCAAAATATTCGAGAAACTTGTGCACAAGAGATTATACTCGCTTTATAACTACACAAAGCATACTCAACCCCTGCCAATTTGGCTTCAGGAAAATAAAAGCACTAACGATGCAATAGTAAAATGATAGACCTGCTTTACACAGCACTTGAAAATAAGGAATATCCACTAGGACTTTTTATTGACTTAAGGAAAGCTTTTGACACAGTAAACCACGGCATCCTACTCCACAAACTTGACCACTATGGAATAAGAGGTCATGCACTAGCATACCTCAAATCCTACCTCACTAATAGGTACCAGTATGTCACTATTAAAAACACATCCTCCAAGACACTACCACTAGACACCGGCGTACCGCAGGGAAGTGTCCTTGGTCCCCTGCTCTTCCTCTTATACATCAATGATCTTCCCAATGTATCACAACACTTGAAACCAATACTCTTTGCTGACGATACAACTTATGTCATCTCCCACACAAACCTTGCCACGCTTAATACCATTGTTAACGACTAATTAATAAAAATATCAACATGGATGACTGCCAATAAACTTACACTCAACACTGATAAGACCTTCTATATTATGTTTGGCAACAGAACAGATGATCCACAATTAAACATTAAGATCAACTCTACACCTATTGCTAGACATAACGAGGGCAAGTTCCTGGGCCTTCACCTTGACAGCAGCCTGAAATTCAGCACCCATATCCAACACATAACAAAGAAAGTGTCCAAAACTGTGGGGATCCTCTCTAAGATACGGTATTATGTACCACAATCAGCCCTACTCACACTATACTACTCACTCATCTATCCCTACCTCACATATGCCATTTGTGCATGGGGATCAACAGCAATTACCCACCTAAAGCCAATAATAACCCAACAAAAAGCCGCAGTAAGAATTATCACACAATCCAACGCTAGGCAGCACACCCCCCCACTCTTCAAAGACCTAAACCTACTCACTGTCCAGAACATCCATACTTACTACTCTGCTATCTACATTTATAGAACCATTAATTCCAACTTTAACCCTGAGCTAAAACACTTTCTTGACAGTTGTGACAGGACCCATAGACATAATACCAGACATAAACACCTCTTTGACATTCCCCGTGTCCGACTAAATCTATACAAAAATTCAATGCGCATAAAAGGGCCTAAAATCTGGAACTCCCTGCCTGAAAACTCTAGAACTGCAGACACAACCTCCATTTTCAAAAGCACCGTTAAAAACATCTTATCTCACTTACGCACCCAACCGGTAGTTAACCATACGAAAACTACTTTATCTTGCACATATCCACAGCAAAATACACTTATTGATATCTGTGATTCTCCTTAATTTGCACATTACTAACCACAGCAAAATACACTTATTGATATCTGTGATTCCCCTTAATTTGCACAGTTCTAACCAAAATTCTAATACAACTATTGCTCCATAATACTTAAGCTAGTCATAAGTTTGCCTAAGATACTCCAATACAGAATCTATATTATGCCAATATGTCACCTTTACCATTAATATATAAACTAATTGCTAACTTTTTATACTAATTGTTAAATTCTCAATGTTTAAATTCCAGTACCTAAATTTTGTAAACCTAACCTTACAATCTGTATATCCATTGTATAGCTATTGAGTAAGACCTATCATAAGACTGCCTGAAAAGCCTAGGCATACCTAGGCATATTATTGGCCATCTTGTAATATCAACTTTAATGTATAACTATAAGTACCCCCCACCTTGTATTACATGAAATAAAGGATTTGAAAAGTTACTTGAAAAAAAAAATATTAAAAATAAAAGAAAAAATATAAAAAAAAAAAACTATTAATGGCCAACCGGAAGTCACCGATGTTGCTGTCAGCGGTTCAATTTTGGTCAACTTGAAGCCTCCATATCTCCGTAAGCATTGATTGCAAAATTTTTTTGTTTAGCCATTTAGATTTAGAAAACCAAACTTTATCATTTCATAAGATAAAATAATTTTTTTTTCCCGAATATTTTTCGACCCTATGAACACGTTTCCAAGAAGGCCTGTCGACCCCCAAAGGGTTAAGTCTTACAATTTATACAATGTTTTATTTATTTTCATACTGTTAGTATTAGGCCTAGCTGAAGATTGCCTGAAATGTTATGCTTAACTATAGGCATTTCTTTGTAAGATATATACAGTGGAACCCCGGTTAACGAAAAAAATTCATTGCAGAAGCCTGCTCAAGTGCCATTACCGAACGAATTTACTTCCTTAAGAAAATGTGTCATTTAGGTTAGTCTATTTCAGACCCCCACAAATACACTTCCACAAGCACTTACAATATTATACATACATAATTACACGATTTCCGGGGTGTTCGTTAACCGGGGTTCCACTGTACACTACTAACATACTACTGTAACTCTAATGTATCTTTTTGAAAAAGCTATCTTATTGCTCAGATTTATTTTATTTTCAGTGAACTGTATGACAGCCGGCGGTCAACGCTGATGCAGATACTTCGCAAGATGCTGTTTGGGACTGGTCACTCAGTGTTTGTATGTATTTGTGACCCAAGTGACACCCATCATACTCGTGCAACACTCAAGTGAGTGCCTCTGTGTAATTATATAATCATGTCAGTGTTTTGTTACATACAGTAGACCACCTTTTGGTTTATCTACTGTTTCTGCCTGCATGGTACTACCTTTTTTCATTTCTATCAGTTCACTTTCAATAGTTGAATAATAAAAAAATTTCTTCTTGGTTAGTTTTTACCAAATACAGTGAGCCCCCGGTTCTCGTGATGAATCCATTCCAGAGGGCTTAATGAACACCGAATATAACGAACTCCGTATCTATTTTCCCCATAAGAAATAATGGAAATAAAATTAATCCGTTCCAGAGACCCAAAAGTATTAAAATAAAATATTTTTTTACAACATATAGACATTAAATTACACACAAAACAATGAGAATTAAAGAAATAATAGTACAATAGCATTTATTGAAGAGTTGTTGATGTGTGGAAGATGGGAGGAGGGGAGAGGATGGAGTAGTATGCTAGTGTTTGGAAGGGGAATCCCCTTCCATTAACACTGCAGGTGGCAAGTTCTTTTCTGGGGTTACTGGCCTTTTTCTTTTAATGCCACTAGGATCAGGTTGAGAGTCACTGGAACTTTCTCTCACAAAAAATCTGTCCAGGGAGCTCTGTGTCTGGCGTTTCTTTATAATAATAATAATAATATCTTTATTTACTACAAGTACATGGTATACAGGCCTAGCTGACATCAGTGACATACTACGATATAGCAAGTCCCTTGTTATGCTGAGCATTTCGGGCAGATTAGGTCAGTGTCCTAGGATGCGACTCACACCAGTCGACTAACACCCAGGTACCCATTTTACTGATGGGGAACATAGACAACAGGTGTAAAGAAACACTCCCAATGTTTCTGCCCTGGCTGGGAATCGAACCCAGGCCCTCGCCGTGTGAAGCGAGAGCTTTAGCCACCAGACCACTAGAAATGGGACACCACATTGTCATTGTACATGTGGCCAACACGGCCTGCAACAGCTTGGTTAGGGTGATAATCATCCATAAAGCCTTGCACATCAGCCCATTTGGCAAAGATTTCCCTAATCCTTGAAGAAGGCACCTTCCTCCATCTCTGTTCCTCCTCCTCCTAATCTGACCATTTTCCTGAACTGTGGTCTGTTGTTGCTGTTGCTGTTGAAGCTCTTGCAGATCTTCAGTGGTTATCTCTTCATTGTCCTCCTCCACCAACTGTTCCACATCCTCGGTACAAACATCCAACCCCATGGACTTGCCCAGTTCCACAATTTCTTGCACAACAGGCTCAGGCTCAGGGTTCTGAGGCTCAGCCCCAAAACCTTCAAAATCCCTCTCTAGGACACAGTCTGGCCACAATTTTCTCCAGGCAGAGTTCAAAGTCCTGGTAGTCACTCCCATCCAAGCCTTACCTATAAGGTTTACACAATGCAGGATATGGAAATGATCTTTCCAAAAGTCTTTTAGGGTCATATTCATGTCTATGTTCACATCAAAGCACTTTTGAAACATTGCTTTGGTGTAGAGTTTTTTAAAGTTGCAAATGACCTGCTGGTCCATGGGCTGGAGGAGAGGAGTGGTATTAGGGGGCAAGAACTTCACTTTGATGAACTTAAAGTCCTGCACAATTTGCTCTGCCAAGTCTGGAGGATGACAAGGAGCATTGTCCATTATCAGGAGGCACTTAAGTGGCAAATTATTTTCCTCGAGATATTTCTTCACACTGGGCCAAACACTTCATAAAACCAGTCCAAGAAAATTTCCCTAGTGACCCATGCCTTATTTTTAGACTTCCACATCACACACAAATTAGACTTGGCGACACTGCATCTCTTAAACGCTCGGGGATTTTCAGAATGATACACCACTAAAGGCTTCACTTTAAAATCACCACTGGCATTGGCACAAAGCATAAGAGTTAGCCTGTCTTTCATAGGCTTGTGTCCTGGGAGTGATTTTTCCTCCTGTGTAATGAAGGTCCTGTTTGGCATTTTCTTCCAAAACAGGCCTGTTTCGTCACAATTGAACACTTGTTGGGGTTGGAATTGTTCAGCCTCTATGTACCCCTTGAATTCATTCACATAATTTTCAGCTGCACTTTTGTCAGAACTGGCTGCCTCACCATGCCTCACAACACTATGTATGCCACTACGCTTCTACGGTTCTAAGAAGCAAGATCGCCACCCATCTTGATACCCATCAATTGCACAACCCAGGACAGCATGGGTTTAGAGCAGCCGCTCCTGTCTGTCCCAACTACTGGACCACTACAAGGTCCTGGATGCTCTAGAAGATAAACAGAATGCAGATGTTATATACACAGATTTTGCAAAAGCCTTTGACAAGTGTGACCATGGTGTAATAGCACACAAAATGCGTGATAAAGGAATAACAGGAAAAGTTGGTAGATGGATCTATAATTTCCTAACATGTAGAACACAAAGAGTAGTAGTCAACAGAGTAAAGTCTGAGGCAGCTACTGTGAAAAGCTCTGTTC
This sequence comes from Cherax destructor, assembly GCA_009830355.1. Classification (NCBI taxonomy): domain Eukaryota; kingdom Metazoa; phylum Arthropoda; class Malacostraca; order Decapoda; family Parastacidae; genus Cherax; species Cherax destructor. The sequence continues at coordinate 23,007 of WNWK01030453.1, forward strand.
CACAAGGCACAGTACTTGCTCCCATCCTATTCCTCATCCTCATATCAGACATTGACAGGGATATAAGCCACAGTGCTGTGTCTTCCTTTGCAGATGACACCCGAATCTGTATGACAGTGTCCCGTTGAAGACACTGCAAGACTCCAAGCAGACATAAACCAAATCTTTAAATGGGCTGCAGAAAACAATATGAAGTTCAATGATGAGAAATTTCAATTACTCAGATACGGAAAACGTGAGGAAATTAAAATCTCATCGAGTACAAAACTAATTCCAACCACACAATAGAGCGAAAAACTAATGTCAAAGACCTGGGAGTGATCATGTCAGAGGATCTCACCTTCAAGGACCATAACACCGTAGCAATCGCATCTGCTAGAAAATGACAAGATGGATAATGAGAACCTTCAAAACCAGGGATGCCAAGCCCATGTTGACACTTTACAGATCGCTTGTTCTATCTAGGCTGGAATATTGCTGCACACTAACTGCACC
>WNWK01030454.1:0-10000 GCA_009830355.1 Cherax destructor
AGCGAAAAGGTTATCAAACAGATAGACCGTTTGAAGCAAAATAAATCCCAGGCCCTGATGAGCTTTTTCAAGGGTTCTTAAGGAATGCAAAATAGAACTCTGTGAACCCTTAACTAACATTTTAACCTATCTCTTCAAACAGGTGTAGTGCCGGATACGTGGAAGATGGCTAATGTAATTCCTATTTTTAAAGCAGGGGACAAGTCGTTACCATCAAATTACCGCCCAATAAGTCTAACATCAATTGTAGAGCAAATTACTAGAGTCGATTATAGCTGATAACATAAAAGCCATCTCGATAGGCATAATTTGATTAATGATACTCAGCATGGATTCACCAGGGGCCGTTCCTGCCTAACTAATTTGTTAACTTTTTCAGTGGGCTTTTGAGGCAGTTGATAATGATAAAGAATTCGATATCGTTTATTTGGATTTTAGTAAGGCTTTTGATAGAGTACCACATCAGAGACTGTTAAAGAAAGTGGCTGCTCATGGCATTGGGGGAAAAGTGTTGTCATGGATCGAGTCATGGCTCACCAATAGGAAGCAGAGGGTGTGCATAAATGGGGTTAAATCGGAGTGGGGATCTGTAACAAGTGGCGTTCCTCAGGGATCGGTTTTGGGCCCGTTGTTGTCTATAATATATATAAATGACCTTGACGAGGGAATTTCTAGTGATATGAGCAAATTCGCTGATGACACGAAGATAGGTAGGATAATCGATTCAGACGTATGTCAGTGAACTACAGGAGGATTTAGACAAACTCAATTCCTGGTCAGAAAAATGGCAGATGCAGTTCAATGTAGATAAATGCAAAGTTCTAAAGCTCGGGAGTGTCCATAACCCAAGCACTTATAAGTTAAATAACGTAGAACTTAGCCATACAGATTGCGAGAAGGACTTGGGGTGATGGTAAGCAGCAACCTTAAACCAAGACAGCAATGCCTAAGCGTACGTAATAAGGCAAATAGATTACTGGGATTTATATCAAGAAGTGTTAGCAACAGAAGTCCAGAGGTTATATTACAGCTTTATACATCATTAGTAAGGCCTCACCTAGATTACGCAGCTCAGTTCTGGTCTCCATATTACAGAATGGACATAAATTCGTTAGAAAACATTCAGCGTAGAATGACTAAATTAATACATAGCATTAGAAATCTTCCTTACGAAGAAAGATTGAAGACCCTTAAATTACATTCACTTGTAAGACGTAGAATGAGGGGAGACATGATCGAGGTATACAAGTGGAAAATGGGTATTAACAAAGGGGATATAAATAAGGTCTTGAGGGTATCTCTCAAAGAGAACCCACAATAATGGATTCAAGTTAGATAAGTTTAGATTTAGAAAGGATATAGGAAAGTATTGGTTTGGAAATAGGGTAGTTGATGAGTGGAACAGTCTGCCTAGTAGGGTTATTGAAGCAAGGACCTTGGGTAGTTTTAAATTTAGGTTGGATAAATTCATGAGTGAAAGGGGTTGGATTTGAGTGGGAATTGCACATGAGTAAATAAAATTATCAAAGCTTATTTCTTGGGTAGCATTGAAAATTAGGTTGAACAAATATTCTGTTAGTGGGATGGAATGTGAAGGACCTGCCTAGTATGGGCCAACAGGCCTGCTGCAGTGTTCCTCCTTTCTTATGTTCTTATGTTCTTATGTGACTGTGAGGTGTAGTCTCGCCCTTATATAAGCCCTTCTTGTCATGTTTCCTTTTATAGTTCCTTGATAATGTGAGTAGTCACGAAAGCGCTTGGAATTCTTCTATTTTTCATAGTGGTTTTCTTGCATATTTTGATATCACCTGTTTACTGTGATCTTTTTGCATATATATATATATATATATATATATATATATATATATATATATATATATATATATATATATATATATATATATATATATATATATATTATATATTATATATATATATATATTTACTAACTGGTGTGAAAAGGAAACTGTAATTGTTTTACATGATGGTAGGATTGCTGGTGTCATTTTTGTCTCATAAACATGTGGGATAGCAGGTATATTTTGTTACTACTGAATGATTCCAGTTAGTCTTTTACTCATTTGCAGTGTTTGTTTTCTCTATTCTTCTATAGCAGAACAAGTGGAACTTTTCCTCATTATACATCATACTGTTTTCTATGGCCAACTGGAAGACTTAATTTATATCTGCTTAAAGATTCGGTGTTTTCAAGGACGAAACGATGCTATGATTTATGTCCTTGTCTGCATCAGATATAATAACAGAAGACTGAAGTGGGATGAGTTTTGTTTGGTACTATTTTCTGCATTCTATTTGTTTAATTAAATATCCTTTTACCCACTTTTTTAATTATTCCTTTTCCACGCATTGTGTGCGCTAACACACCATTATCATATTTGTCGATGACTTTTGCAAAATCAGAATTCTCCAGATTAGCATTTAAGTTGTCTTCCAACAAATCCAACACCATGTCGTAATGGTCTAACAATTATGAAAGGCAGGAGCATCCTACTCTATACTCATTCTACTCTGGGTCGAGCAATTGTTGTGATTCCATGTGATTGCAATCTTAATTCTGACCCATTCTAAGATTTTGTAATGTGTGACGTTAGCTCAATTCTTTTTTCGTTTTTGGCGATTTCTTCACCGCCACTTATGTAGAGTAGGGCATTGTCGGAAGTTTTTAATGACACTTGTGTCTTGGCAGCTTCTCCAAAGAATACTAATGGTGGCTTCTTGCAAGACAAGGCATGTAGACGAATGGTTCAGAGAACCGACTAGTTATAAATTAGACACATATGCAACACTTGGCCCTGTGCTGTACTTCCTACAAGATTGATGGACTGAACACATCGACTCCAGGCCGAGGGACTGATTACCTCAAACTCCTCCTCTCCTTACACCTTTCTACTTTGTATTGGACTGATGAAGCCACTGTGTGGAGAAACGTTTCCTCAATAAAGATACCCAAGTGTTGCATATGTGTCTAATTTATAAGACAAGGCATAAAGTGGAGGGAGGTTAGAGAAAGACTAGACAAAGTTTAGGGAGGTGAGAAGCCCAGGGAGAAGCACAGGGAGAGAGATTTACATAATCAAGGTTGGCAAAACAAATGGTGGTCTATACAAAGCGTAAACGAATGTGGGAAAAATACGGAGAACTAAGGAGGGACAAAACGAAGAAGAATGTAAAAGAGGTAGGATAGAAAATGCATGGATACGGATAGATACTGAAAGGTAATTTGAAAATGATTCAGCTAAAACAGAGCCACAAAAAAAGGAAAACTGCTTCACTGCCGTATCAGAAGAATAATGACTGTAAGGAACTACACGATAACATAAAAAGAGGAAAAAAAAACACTCAAGGTAAATGTTAGACAGATACATGAGGAACTAGACAGAAATTTCAGTATGTTATTCATAAACAAAATAATAATGAGAGGCATCATGGGAGACAAAGAGATCAGCTCACATTAGAAGAGATTTGCACAATGGTCACAACAAAAGCAATGGGATTGTACAATATCACATAGAGGGAAGTAACAGAAACTGAGAATCCAAAGCGAAAATCTTAAAAAAGTTGGTAGAGAAAGGGTGATCCAAAAAAGAAAAACACTTTCGTCATCATTCACTCCATCACCGTTTTGTAGACGTGTGAGGATACTACAGTTCAAAAACTGCCAAATATCTCCACCCCTTCTTCAGAGTGCAGGTGCTGTACTTTCCACCTCCAGGACTCAAGTCCGGCAAACTGGTTTTCCTGAACCCTTCATGTTTTACTCCAACTACAAATCAAATCATAAAAAAAAATTACATACATTCGCTCCTATCTAACACTTCATGCATTCTTGCTGGATGTCTAAACTCCACGCACACAAAACCCCTTTTACCCCCTCCCAACCTTTTCTAGGACGACCCCTACCCCATCCCCTTAATTCCACTACACATTTATATGCCCTCCAAGTCATTCTATTTTGTGCCTGCCTTTCTAAATGTCCGAACCACCTCAACAACACCTCGTCAGCCGTCTGGTTAATACTTTTAGTAACCACACACCTAACCTCTAAGCTATGGATTCTCTGCATAATATTTGCACCACACATTGCCCTCAGACACGACATCTCCACTGCCTCCAGCCTCCTCCTTGTTGCAGCATTCATCACTCATGCTTCACACCCATATATGAACCTTGGTACAACTATACTCTCATACATTCCCTTTTTGCATCTATGGATAAGGTTCTTTGTCTCCACAGACTCCTCGGTGCACCTCTCACCTTTTTCCACTCGTCATTTTTATTGTTCATCTCGTCTTTCATAGACCCATATACTGACACCCGTATTCATTTCCTTCATACTCCCTCCTTCTAGTCTGATATACCTTACCTTTGAAGAGTTTCGAGAGTTTTTCTACTCTCTGAGCCAGGCCATGGGCCAGGCTCGTCTTGTGCTCGCCTGGTCAACCAGGCTGTTGCTGCTGGAGGCACACTGCCCCAAATATCCATCACAACCTGGTTGATCTAGCACCTGGTGATGATACTTGTCCCCACCGCACACCTGTTCCTCACTGGGTTTATTTTACACTTCCTCCCATATCTCTCACTCCAGTATGTTGTTATGGCAGTGTGTAGATTTGGGACCAGACCCTCGAGTACTTTCCAGGTATATATTATCATGTATCTCTCTCTCCTCCGCTCCAGTGAGTACATGTTCAAGATTTAAAGGCGTTCCCAGTAATTTAGGTGCTTTATTTGTTCCAGCTCTGATATTTCTCCTACTTTGAACGGGGCCGTCAGCACTGAGCAATGGCAGGAGAAATATCAGAGCTGGAACAAATACAGAGATCCAATCTTTTATTCAGAATCTCCCCCAAAAAAAGAAACTGTGACAACTCCCACTTTATGTTAAATTCTTTATCTTTTAGTCCCACACCCCTTCCCCACACCCGAACATGCTTATATTCTTTTTCTTAAAATATGTATTACCTATTAGTAAGCCTCTTTCTATACAAAATTCAATTAACGGCCCCATTATCATTTACCCCTGGCATCCAAGACTTACCTTCCACGCAAAATATAACCGTTTCTCCAGAATTAAGTCGAGGAGGCTGTGAGAAGCACGTCAATGAGTGTGAGATCTGAAGGAAAGCTGACGTGTCCACGCAAGCACTCAGGCAGACACATTACATAATATTACGTGTTCTATATATTTTATATATATATATATATATATATATATATATATATATATATATATATATATATATATATATATATATATATATATATATATATATATATATATATATATATTGCATATTTTACCCATTTAAAATTAAGTCCTTTCTAAAATTTTCTCTTATACATTTAAAGATATATTTTTTTAATTTATGTTAATATAAAAATTAATGATTTTGTACCAAAAGAACCTTAGGAAACTTACCTAACCTTATTATAACAAGCGCAATTTAATTTAGTCTAATCCAACTAAATATGTTTTATATAAGTTTACATTTAATAATATACAAAACCAATGAAATACATTTTTTCGTTAGGTTCAGAATGATTTTTGCATAATTATTGCATACACAAATTTTCACTTGCCATATTCGGCAAGAGGTGCATTACTATTTAAGTCAAAATCGCAAGTTATACTTATTCGGTACGACATATATATATATATATATATATATATATATATATATATATATATATATATATATATATATATATATATATATATATATATATATAAATATATATGTGTAGTAGGTTGGTAGTCAGCAACCACCCAGGAAGGTACTACCGTCCTGTCAAGTGAGTGTAAAACGAAAGCCTGTATTTGTTTTACATGATGTAGGATTGCTGGTGTCTTTTTCTGTCTCATAAACATGCAAGATTTCAGGTACGTCTTGCTACTTCTACTTACATTTAGGTCACGCTACGCAAACATGTACACGTTTATGTATACACACTCATCTGAGTTTTCTTTGATTTTATCTTAATAGTTCTTGTTCTTATTGCTTTTCCTTTCATATCCATGTGGAAGTGGAATAAGAATCTTTCCTCCGTAAGCCATGCGTGTTGTAAAAGTCAACTAAAATGCCGGGAACAATGGGCTAGTAACCCCTTTTCCTGTATAGCTTACTAAAAAGAAAAAGAAGAAAACCGTCAAAGTGGGATGTTTGAATGTGCGTGGATGTTGTGCGAATGATAAGAAAGAGATGATTGTAGATGTTATGAATGAAAAGAAGCTGGATGTCCTGGCTTTAAGTGACACAAAGCTGAAGGGGGTAGGAGAGTTTCAGTGGGGAGAAATAAATGGGATTAGGTCAGGGGTTTCAAATAGAGTTAGAGCTAAAGAAGGAGTGGCAATAATGTTGAATAATCAGTTATGGCAGGTAAAGAGGGAATATAAATGTATAAATTCAAGGATTATGTGCAGTAAAATAAAGGTTGGATGTGAAAAGTGGGTTATAGTAAGTGTTTATGCACCTGGAGAAGAGAGAAGTGTAGAGGAGATAGAGAGATTTTGGGAAATGTTGAGTGAGTGTGTGGGGAGTTTTGAACCAAGTGAGAGAGTAATTGTGGTTGGGGATCTTAATGCTAAAGTGGGTAAAAATGTTGTGGAGGGAGTAGTAGGTAAATTTGGGGTGCCAGGGTAAATGTAAATGGGAACCATTAATTGAGCTATGTGTAGAAAGAGGTTTGGTAATAAGTAATACATATTTTATGAAAAAGAGGATAAATAAATATACAAGGTATGATATAGCACGTAAGGAAAGTAGTTTGTTGGATTATGTATTGGTGGATAAAATTTGATCGGTAGGCTTCAGGATGTACATGTTTAAAGAGGGGCAACGGATATATCGGATCATTATTTGGTTGTAGCTACAGTTAGAGTAAAGGTAGATGGGACAAAAGAAAATGGCAACAGCAAGTAAGATAGAGGTAAAAGTGTATAAACTAAGGGAGGAGGAAGTTAGGGTGAGATATAAGCAACTATTGGCAGAAAGGTGGGCTAGTGCAAGTATGAGTAGTGGGGGGTTGAAGAGAGTTGGGATAGTTTTAAAAATGCAGTATTAGAATGTGGGGCAGAAGTTTGTGGCTATAGGAGGGTGGGTGCAGGAGGAAAGAGGAGTGAGTGGTGGAATGAAGAAGTAAAGGGTGTGATAAAAGAGAAAAAGGTAGCTTATGAGAGGTTTTTACAAAACAGAAGTGTAAATAGAAGAGCAGAGTATATGGAGAGTAAAAGAAAGGTGAAGAGAGTGGTGAGAGAGTGCAAAAGAAGAGCGGATGAAAGAATGGAAGAGGCTCTGTCAAGAAATTTTGCTGAAAACAAGAAAAAAATTTTGGAGTGAGATAAACAAGGTAAGAAAGCCTAGGGAACGAATGGATTTGTCAGTTAAAAACAGAGTAGGGGAGTTAGTAGATGGGGAGCTGGAGGTATTGGGTAGATGGCACGATTATTTTGAGGAACTTTTAAATGTCGATGAAAAAAGGGAGGCGGAAATTTCATGTACTGGCCAGGGAGGTACAACATCGTTTAGGAGTGAAGAAGAGCAGGATGTGAGTGTGGGAGAGGTGCGTGAGGCATTACGTAGAATGAAAGGGGGTAAAGCAGCTGGAACTGACGGGATCATGACATAAATGTTAAAAGCAGGGGGGGATATAGTGCTGGAGTGGTTGGTATTTGTGTTTAATAAATGTATGAAAGAGGGGAAGGTACCTAGGGATTGGCAGAGAGCATGTATAGTTCCTTTATATAAAGGGAAGGGGGATAAAAGAGAGTGTAAAAATTATAGGGGAATAAGTTTACTGAGTATACCAGGTAAAGTGTATGGCAGGGTTATTATTGAAAGAATTAGAGGTAAGACAGAGAGTTGGATTGCAGATGAGCAAGGAGGCTTAGAGTGGGTAGGGGATGTGTAGATAAAGTGTTTACAGTGAAGCATGTATGTGAACAGTATTTAGATAAAGGTAGAGAAGTTTTTATTGCATTTATGGATTTAGAAAAGGCATATGATAGAGTGGATAGGGGAGCAATGTGGCAATGTTGCAAGTGTATGGAATAGGTAGTAAGTTACTGAAGGCTGTAAAGAGTTTTTATGAGGATAGTGAGGCTCAGGTTAGGGTGTGTAGGAGAGAGGGAGATTACTTCCCGGTAAAAGTAGATCTTAGACAGGGATGTGTAATGTCACCATGGTTGTTTAATATATTTATAGATGCGGTTGTAAAAGAAGTAAATGCTAGGGTGTTGGGGAGAGGGGTGGGATTAAATTATGGGGAATTAAATGCAAAATGGGAGTTGGCACAGTTACTTTTTGCTGATGATACTGTGCTTATGGGAGATTCTAAAGAAAAGTTGCAAAGGTTAGTGGACGAGTTTGGGAGAGTGTGTAAAGTTAGAAAGTTGAAAGTGAACATAGATAAGAGTAAGGTGATGAGGGTATCAAACAATTTAAATAAAGAAAAATTGGATATCACATTGGAGAGAGGGATTATGGAAGAAGTAAATGTTTTCAGATATTTGGGAGTTGACGTGTCAGCGGATGGGTTTATGAAGGATGAGGTTAACCATAGAATTGATGAAGGAAAAAAGGTGAGTGGTGCATTGAGGTATCTGTGGAGACAAAAAACGTTATCCATGGAGGCAAAAAAGGGAATGTACGAAAGTATAGTGATACCAACACTCTTATATGGGTGTGAAGCATGGGTTGCAAATGCTGCAGCGAGGAGAGCTGGAGGCAGTGGAGATGTCCTGTCTAAGGGCAATGTGTGGTGTAAATATTATGCAGAAAATTCGGAATGTGGAAATTAGGAGAAGGTGTGGAGTTACTAAAAGTATTTGTCAGAGGGCTGAAGAGGGGTTGTTGAGGTGGTTTGGTCATTTAGAGAGAATGGATCAAAGTAGAATGACTTGAAGAGCGTATAAATCTGTAGGGGAATGAAGGCGGGTAGGGTCGTCCTAGAAAAGGTTGGAGGGAGGGGTAAAGGAGGTTTTGTCGGCGAGGGCTTGGACTTCCAGCAAGCATGTGTGAGCGTGTTAGATAGGAGTGAATGGAGACGAATGGTTTTGGGACATGACGATCTGTTGGAGTGTGAGCAGGGTAACATTTTGTGAAGGGATTCAGGAAACCAGTTAATTGATTTAGTTGGACTTGAGTCCTGGAAATGGGAAGTACAATGCCTGCACTTTAAAGGAGGGGTCTGGGATAGTGACAGCTGGGAGGGACTATTCTCAGCTGTCGTATCTGAGCGCCTCTGCAAAGACAGTGATTATGTATGAGTGTGGTGAAAGTGTTGAATGATGATGAAAGTATTTTCTTTTTGGGGACTTTCTTTCTTTTTGGGTCACCCTGCCTCGGTGGGAGACGGCCGACTTGTTGAAAAAAAAAAAAAAATATATATATATATATATATATATATATATATATATATATATATATATATATATATTATATATATATATATATATATATATATATATATATATATATATATATATATATATATATATATATATACTATATATATATATATATATATACTATATATATATATATATATATATATATATATATATATATATGTCGTGCCGATTAGGTAAAACTGGTCAATTAGCAAGAACTCATCTAAAATTAAGTCCTTTCTAAAATTTTCTCTTATACGTTTAAAGATATGTATTTTCATTTATGTTAATGTTAGAATTTATAATTTTGTACCAAGAGAAACTTTGAAAACCTACCTAACCTTATTACAACAAGCGCAATTTAATTTAGCCTAACCCAACTAAATATATTTTAGATACGTTAACATTAATTTAATAATAAACAAACACAATGAAATATATTTTTTTCGTTATGTTCAGAATGATTTTGGCGAAATTATTGCATACACAAATTTTCACTTGTCTTATATGGCAAGGTGAGCGTTGCTATTTAAGCCAAAATCGCAAGTTTTACCTAATCGGCACGACATATATATATATATATATATATAT
>WNWK01030454.1:12500-23499 GCA_009830355.1 Cherax destructor
TTGTAAGGAAAAACAGACTAACGTGAGTTCTTATCATATGATGACCTATTCTGTAGTGCCATTGACCCTACGGCAAGAAGAAATCGTTGGTGTTTACTGCTGCAGAAGGCGGTGTCTTCAAAGGCAGGTGATGTGGTAGATTTTGACGCTATGGCGGAGTCGGGGCAAGTAGCAGCTTTGATACTATACGTGGTGGAACTACCAGCACAGATGTGAATTACGGTACTAATCGAACTGTGTAATTATGTACACCGCTGCTGCTAAGACTGACTCAGTAGTATGACATAAGTCTGAGGTTTACTTAAAATAAATGCATCTTAATTAATGATTTTTCTAGCGATCTACTGTCCTGTTCCTTTCTTAGGGATATGAATATTAAACCCAATAAATTATGCACGTATTATTGATAGAGTGGGTCCTACAAACGTACTGATGTTCCTGAGCTCTGGTATTTAGTGAGCCTCAAGTCTTACAAATGTAGTATAACAAAAACTAACAGGGAATTTCATACACTCAAGCAGTATTGTTGTCTTGGTTGTTCCGAAAATTTTAATAGTTTTTGAGATGAGTGAGATATTTCTTCCACTTCCTATATATAGGTTTTGAGAAAGAACCAAATAAAAATTCCGAGTACGGTAATCGAAAGATTGAGGTAGACTTGGTCATTCCTATTGGTAGGCTTGCGGTAGACTAGGTCGTTCTTGTTGATGGGTTTGCGGTACACTTGATCATTGGCCGGGTCACCATCTGGAGAAGACCCGGGCAGGCAGTACCCGCGAACCTCATTCTACTACTACAACTTGGTCATTCTTGTTGCAGTAAACTTAGTTCTTCTATACTCCTAAATGGTTATAAATATAACCATAATTTTTAAAGGGGTGGAGGGGTAAGCCAGCGGAAACGCCTCGGTCAGATGACCAAAAGCTCCAACGGCGGGTCATCATCTGACTAAGACTCGCGTCAGGAAAATGTTTCCAGACGAACCTAACCTAACCTAACCTAACCTAACGTTGATGTTAGGATTGCAGTAGACAATTGTTGTTGTTGGTAGGCTTGTTGTAGACTTTAAATCTGTGTTGTTGATCTCTTTTGATTAGCTGTCCAACATATCTTTTCCACCCTTGTTGTCTGCAGCACGCTGATAAAATCCTATATATGTTATTGTTATTTATATTTATATTATATCTCTTCTTATCATATCTGTATATCTCATACCTGTTGGTACTATATCTCGTCTGTTATCAGCATTGTCAGTTATTGTCATATTTTTTTTTTACTTTCATATCTGTTACTTTCGCATTTACCATATCATTTATGTTACATTCTTGCATTCAGTGACATCTATTTCAGGAAAAAAAATTCACCGTATAAGTTACAGGATGTTATCCCACCTCAGCTCACTTCGAAGCCCAACACAACCTAAAGTATGGCAGCAACAAATCATGTCAGATATGATAGCATCAGATATGATGCTATCATATCTGATGCTATCATATCTGACTCTCTCATATCTGTTACTATCATATCTGTCGTGAATTGTTGGTGTCATATTTTAGGTATTGTTGGGTTTCGAAATGAGTTGAGGAATGATAACATCCTGTAAATTATAAGGTAATTTTCTCTTTTCTGAAGTAGACGTCACCGAGTGTAAGAATGTCTCAGAACTGATATGACACTCACAAGAAGCCTTAAAGGAAGAATGAATTATGCCTGAAGAAAATTAACTAAAGAGATTATTGACTAAGGTATTCCATTGTTTTGATTCACTGTCTCTCCCTTCGGTGGGACCAGTCACATTTGATATAGACATATATGAACCATGGCGTGACGTGTCCAGAGATTTTATGTTAAAAAAGGATTTTCACTAGAAAGGGAACTTTTATCTTCATGAAATTAGGAAATCTCATAGTGAAGAAAAGATTACTCTTATCTTATCAGTGACAACAGTAGCAAGATTCATCCTCACAGCCCCAGAAAAGCTGACGTTACATATACATTTATATTATAATTTCATTTTCGACATATTTCATTATCATTTTTTTAGCATATTAACAATTATTCACAGAAAACAAAGATGGTAAAATCATTTCATATCTCTCTCTACCAGTTTCATAAGATCTCACGGAACTCCAAGAAACTTCTGTAGAACCTTAAACTTTGGGAGAAGCAAGTCTGAAACTAATACCCGAAATACGTGGGTTAGTAATGGGAAAAGTTTCACCTTAATTATTTTCTGGGATGCTTCACAGGTTGGATGTCAAGAAACAAAGGGTGGCCAGTATGTGTCTCCTTCTTAGAACCAGAACAGTATGTATAAGCAAAACAAAAGTCCCCAAAATTATCTGCTGAAGTAACGACAAACTAGTGAAAGTGACAATCCATGTTATTAAAATGAGTAAACTAGAGTAAATAACTCATGAATTTGAATAATTTACTGAATGGGACAATTAAACAGAGAAGTTTCCATTATAATATCTTACTTTATTAAAACCCATAATTTGTCTTAAAATAAAGCAACCTTAATTAGCAATTCAGAGCCTTAATTAGACACGAAGCTCATCATTAGATATGCGAGCACTACATACACAGTTTGCCTCTGAAGAAGTATAATCCTAGCATCGAAACCAACAAAAATATTAGTGTACTAAGCTAAGTATAGATGAAGGCCATAGAGAATACAACACATGATGACATGTATTATATGTTATAGACTTAAAATCATATCATTATCTACAGAATGAGTGTGAAATGTTTCTCTATTGAATATTGTTGAGGCAGATTACACTGGACATATATTTTTAGCTCCGACTCCAGACCATGTTTCCAGCAACTTAAATTTCGCTATATTGTAGAAGTGAAAAATTATATAACATGTAATGGGGATCCAGTCGTCCATGAATATACCGATTTCGCCAGAGGGCACAAGAAAACTATAATAGATATCTTAAATACACTCTGTTGTTCGGACTCAGAATTGATATCAGAAGTGATAATCGGTCCCAGAAGTGATATCTAGCAACTCAGACCTAATAACCAGAGGAGCTTGTAACGACACTTTTGATTGGTTGGCAAAATTAATATTAATATCTGTATAAAAGCCGACTGATCAATGCAGACATGAATTTATTCCTGTTCTGATAATACAACCATAATCATAAAACCAGAAAAATAAATTTAAAAGTTGACCGAATACGTTGTAAGGGAACTAACTGTCTTGATGATAAAGTCGTAATCGTGATATATCGTTCAAATCTCCTCACGAAAAACATAATTTTGATGGACGGGTTGGGCGAATTATTTTGTGTGGTTTAGTCCATAAAATTATGATTTACAGAATATTGGTAATTTGTATATTATATAATTTCAAATAATACAATAATAGCCAAGGTGTGCTATAAGTAAGCTATATTGTAACTACATTAATACTATTATTTAACACATATTACTGGTGTTTAATTTGTGGTCATATATTCCCCGATGTGCCACTTTGTCTTGAAGCTAGTGGAGGGATGGCGGGGGGAGAGGTTGCCCTAGGAAAGGTTGGATGGAAGGGGTAAAAGAGGTTTTGTATGCGAGGAGCTTAGACATCCCGCATGCGTGTCTGTGTTAGATAGGAGTGAGTGGAGGCAAGTGGTTTTTATGACTTGATATGCTGTTAGAGTATGAGCATGGTAACATTTACAAAGGGATAAAGGGAAACCGGTTAGAAAGACTTGCGTCCTGGAGGTGGAAAGTACAGTGCGTGCACTCTGAAGGTGGGGTAGGGATATTTGTAATGTGGCCTGTGAGACATAATCGTAATGGGAATTGGAGCAAACAAACTCAGAAGTAGACTATAATGTATATTTTGCCTTCACCAACTATATACAGATATGTACACAATGTACAATATGTACAGATAGGATAATAATAAGTGTACACCACGGTGAAAGACGACAAAGCAGAAGCCAGAGAGAGTGCACCGTACTCAACCAGCAGGTAGGCAAGTTTCCCAATGCTTACTGCAAGTGAACCACGTTGCTTCAGCTATGGCAGGCTTGCCTGTGATTGGTCGATAAACCAAGGTACTGATTTAATGACGAGTACCCTATCAATCGTTAAACCCTTAGCACCCAGTTCGCTGGTTGGGAGGCAGCCTACATAGAAGTGTGACATATGCCGAATAAATTGTAACATACTCTTTGCATGCCACAGAGGGGCATCTCAACTGTACTATAGCAAAATAGTAATAATGTGAGTGATGGTGAAAGTGTTTCTTGTTGTTTGGGTCACCCTGCCTAGGTGGGAGATGGTCAGTGTGTTTATATATATATATATATATATATATATATATATATATATATATATATATATATATATATATATATATATATATATATATATATATATACAGTGGACCCCGAGTTACGATCACCTCGGAAATCGTACAATTATGTAAGTTTAATATTGTAAGTGCTTTTGTAAGTGTATTTTTTTGGGTCTGAAATGGACTAACCTACTTGACATTATTTCTTAAGGGAGAAAATTCGTTCGGTAATGGCACTTGAGCTGGCTTCTGGAATGAATTATGATCGTAACTCGGGGGTCCACTGTATATATATATATATATATATATATATTGTGTGTGTGTGTGTGTGTGTGTGTGTGTGTGTGTGTGTGTGTGTGTGTGTGTGTGTGTGTGTGTGTGTGTAGTATTGTAACCACGAACGAGTGGTGTTTGATCAATAACACTGCTACTAGCCGGGGGATCAAATCCGTGTTGTTTTAGCCCGTCTCATGGTGAACGAAAATTCATGACGCTCTAACCCACTGGACCATATAATCCTACAAAGATCACGCACCCAGCAGAGCTAGGTGTTGTACCGTGATCCGAGGACATACGATGGTGTGGGGGCCTCAGAGCTAATTTCATTCTTCTCTCCGTTTGGTGTACTACCCTCCAAAAGCAGTATATATAGTATTGTAACCACGAACGAGTGGTATTTAATCAATAACAGGACTCGATCCTACGTTCCCATGCCCAGTTCTGTGTGAACTGAACAGAGTATATATCACTCTATCCATTGGACCACCATCCTTAAACACCAGGCACCCAGTAGTACTGAGCGTGTTATCCTTAATGCAAGGCATTCGTGGTCGTGGAGCCTCAGAGACTAATTTCAACTTCATCCTGTTTGGTGTACAAGCCTTCACAAGCAGACTATATATCAATGAAATCACCAAACAAGTGATTCTGAATATTTAACAGAACTGCGGCTTGACCAGGACTCGATCCTGCATTCACTTGCCCAGCTCTGTTTGAACTGAACAGAGTACGCATCATTCTATCCATTGGGCATGGGAACGCTTTCCACACTCTTGGATAACATCGAAATGTGGGTTCGAATCCAGCTACCCGCGATCATTCTCGTTTAGAAAACCGACAAGTTAAAGAGACACTTGTGCAACATTTGGGAATCTTTATTGAGGAAACGTTTCACCCGCCAGTGACTTCATCAGTCCAATACAGAGAAGAACGTCTGAGGATGAGGAGAATGAGGTAATCAGTTCCTCATTCTTGAGTCTATTTGTTCAGCCATCAGTCTTGAGAAACCGTGTCCACAATAAATATAATAATAATAATAATATCATTATTTCTACAAGTACATGTACAAGGTATACAGTCCTAGCTGACATCAATGACATACTACTATATAGAAAGCCGCTTGTTAAGCAGAGCATTTCGGGGAAATTAGGTCAGTTTTGTCCCAGGATGCGACCCACACCAGTCGACTAACACCCAGGTACCCATTTTACTGATGGGTGTGAACATAGACAACCGGGGTAAAGAAACACGTCGAATGTTTCTACCTTCGCTGGGAATCGAACCCAGACCCTCGTCGTGTGAAGCGAGAGCTTTAGCCACCAGGCCACGGGACACCGTAAACATTCCTCAATGTTGCACAAGAGTTTCATTCTTCACCACCACTATAACCCAACAACGTCATCACTACTCCAACATCGCCACCATTATAACCACAGCCACCAATATCACCACTACCATCGTCACTACTACTGCCAACACCACCACTACCACTACTAGTATCGCCACCACCAACACCACTACCGCCACCACCAGCACCACCACCGCCAGCACCATTATCGCCACCACCACCGCCACCATCAGCACCACCATGGCACCAACATCGCCACCACCAACACCACTACCGCCACCACCAGCACCATCATCGCCACCACCAGCACCACCACCGCCACCATCAATACCACCACCGCCACCATCAATACCACCACCATTGCATCCGCCTCCAGCTACACCACCACTCTTCACCTAGAAGACCATCACCATCACCACCAATATCATTACTTCCATCGCCACTACTACTGGCAATACCTCCCCCACCCACCTCCAAGACCACCACCACCACCACCACCACCATCACCACCACCACTACCACTTCTATCAGCATCGCAGCCGCCTCCATCAATACCACCACACTCCCCCAAGATCATCGCCACCACCATTACCACCAGTACCACCATCAGCGCAACTCTCAACAACACTAGTCACCACCACCATCATAACTACGGCGCCGCAATCACCACCTCTAAGGCGCCATCATCACCACCAGTACGGCGATACCATCACCACCACTACCACCACCACCATTATCAACATCACCACCACCACGGCGCCACCACCACTACCACCACCACCATTACCAACATCACCACCACTACCATCACCACCACTACCACCACCACCACCATTACCAACATCACCACCACTACCATCACCACCACTACCACCACCACCATTACCAACATCACCACCACTACCATCACCACCACCATTACCAACATCACCACCACTACCATCACCACCACTACCACCACCACCACCATTACCAACATCACCACCACTACCATCACCACCACTACCACCACCACCATTACCAACATCACCACCACTACCATCACCACCACTACCACCACCACCATTACCAACCTCACCACCACTACCATCATCACCACCACCACGACGCCACGACCACAGCGTCACCACCACCACGGTCATCAACGAGGGAGTCACAATATAGAGCACAATGACTCCCTGTTAAGTCACTCACTGCTCACATGGCACTTTAATTAAGCTCATAAGCAGCTGGGACACAGTAGCTAGGGTGGATACCTTCCCTAGTGTGAGTATGTGTACTCATCTAGTTGTTGCTGCAGGGGGTCAATTCACAGCTCCTGGCCCCGCCTCTTCACTGTTCACTACAAGGGCATTCTTCCTGGTCCATGAGCTTTATTATACCTCTTATTAAAGCTATGTATGGATCCTGCCTCCAATACATCATTTCCCAGACTATTTCACTTCCTCACAACTCTGTGACTGGGGAAATACTTCCTAACATCCCTGTGATTCATCTGAGTCTTCAGCTTCCAACTGTGTCCCCTTGTTGCTGTGTCCCATCTCTGGAACATTCTGTCTTTGTCCACCTCGTCAACTCCTCTCAGTATTTTATATGTCGTTATCATATCCCCCCAATCTCTCCTGTCCTCCAGTACCAATTTCCCTTAACCTCTCCTCGTAGGATATGCCCGTTAGCTTCTAGACTAGTCCCTAATTTCCTTACGTACTTGGCTACCTGGAGTTTACCTGGTGAGGGTTTCGGGGGTCAACGCCCACGAGGCTCGGTCTGACAAAAGGCCTCATGGTGGATCAGGGTCTGATCAACCAAGCTGTTACTGCCGGTCGCACGCAAACTGACGTACGAACCACAGCCCGGTTTGTCAGGTACTGACTTTAGGTGCCTGTCCAGTGCCTTCTTGAAGACAGCCAGAGATCTATTGATAATCCCCCTAATGTATGCTGGGAGGCAGTTGAATAGGCTTGGGCCCCGGACACTTATGGTGTTGTCTCTCAGTGTACTCGTGGCGCCCCTGCTTTTCATCGGGGAAATGTTGCATCTCCTGCCGAGTCTTTTGCTTTCATAGGGAGTGATTTTCGTGTGCAGGTTTGGTACCAATCCCTCCAGGACCTTTCAAGTGTATATTATCATGTATCTCTCTCGCCTGCGTTCCAGGGAATACAGATCAAGGACCTTCAACCGTTCCCAGTAATTTAGGTGCTTTATCGTACTTATGTGTGCTGTGAAAGTTCTTTGTACACTCTCCAAGTCTTCAATGTCGCCAGCCTTGAAGGGGGCCGTTAGTGTACAGCAGTATTCCAGCCTTGAGAGAACAAGTGATTTGAAGAGTGTCATCATGGGCTTGGCGTCCCTAGTTTTGAAGGTTCTTATTATCCATCCTATCATTTTACTAGCCGATGAGGTAAATACATTGTTGTGGTCTTTAAAGGCGAGATCCTCTGACATTATCACTCCCAAGTCCTTCACATTTCTTTTTCTGAGTAGTTGAAATTTTTCCTCGTTGAACTTCATATTGTTTTGAGTGGCCCATTTGAAGATTTGGTTGATGACCCCTTGGAGTTTTGCAGTGTCTTCAATGGAGGTCACTGCCATGGCAATCAGGGTGTCATCCGCAAAGGAAGACACGGAGCTATGGCTTACATCTCTGTCTATGTCAGAAATAAGGATGAGGAATAGAATGGGAGCGAGTACTGTGCCTTGAGGAACAGAGCTTTTCACCGTGGCTGCCTGGGACTTTACTCTGTTTACTATTACTCTTTGTGTTCTATTTGTCAGGAAGTTATAGATCCATCTACCAACTTTTCCTGTTATTCCTTTATCACGCATTTTGTGTGCTATTACACCATGGTCACACTAGTCGAAAGCTTTTGCAAAGTCTGTGTATACTACATCTGTATTTTGTTTATCCTCAACAGCATCCAGGACCCTGTCATAGTGGTCCAGGAGCTGGGACAGGCAGGAACGACCTGCTCTAAACCCTTGTTGCCCTGGGTTGTGTAACTGATGGGTATCTAGGTGGTTAGCGATCTTGCTTCTTAGAACTCTCTCAAAGATTTTAATGATATGGGATGTTAGTGCTATCGGTCTGTAGTTCTTTGCAATTGCTTTACTGCCACCCTTGTGGATTGAGGCTATGTCTGTTGTTTTTAGTGTGTGTGGGATGACCCCTGTGTCCATGCTTCCTCTCCATAGAATGCTGAAGTCACGCGATAGGGGCTTCTTGCAATTCTTGATGAACACGGAGTTCCACGAGTCTGGGCCTGGGGCAGAGTGCATAGGCATGTCATTTATTGCCTTTTCTAAGTCTTGTGGAGTTAGAATAATATCCGAGATTTTTGAGATGACCAAATTTTGCGTTTCGTTCATAAAGAATTCATTTGGATTGTCGACCCTTAGTCTGGGCAGCGGCTCGCTGAACACTGAGTCGTATTGGGACTTTAATATCTCACTCATTTCTTGGCTGTCATCTGTGTATGTCCCATCCCGCCTAAGCAGAGGCCCAATACTGGATGTTGTTTTTCCCTTAGATTTGGCATAAGAGAAGAAGTATTTTTTTTTTTTCAATTTCCTTTATGGCTTTTAGTTTATCCTGTGATTCTTGTCTCCTGTAAGATTCCTTCAGCTTAAGTCCGATATTTGCAATTTTCATTGACCAGTACCTCTCTACGTATTTCAGATATATTGGCTCCTCTCAGCAGCTCTGTGACTCTTCAAATTCGTGTATAGGGAGCGTCTCTTTCTAGTTTACATCTTCTCTTTCTTTTTCTTAATGGAATGTGTCTTGAGCAGATCTCAAGAACCACAAAGTTCATTTTTGCTAGGCAAATGTTCGGATCCGTGGTGTTTAGGATATCTTCCCAGCTTGTTTCATTTAGGACATGGTTGACTTTATCCCATTGTATGTTTTTGTTATTAAAATTGAATTTTGTGAAGAGACCTTCCTGACTGATCACATTTTGCTGGTCAGGAGCCCTGTGCATACATGTCTGTACCTCTATTATGTTGTGATCTGAGTGTATTGTCTTTGATACGGTTATATTCCGTATCAGATCGTCGTTGTTAGTGAAGATGAGGTCCAGCGTATTTTCTAGTCTTGTAGGTTCTAATATTTGCTGGTTTAAGGTAAATTTGGTGCAGATATTTAATAGTTCGTGTGCGTGTGAATTTACATCTGCGCTGCCTCCTGGGGTGATCTCTACTAAAGCATTGTTTGCTATACTCCTCCATTTTAGGTGTCTCAAGTTGAAATCTCCTAGTAGTATGATGTTTGGGGCAGGAGTGGGGAGATTTTCTAGACAGTGGTCAATTTTCAAAAGCTGCTCCTGGAATTGTTGGTAAGTTGCGTCTGGAGGCTTGTATACCACCACAATGACAAGGTTTTGGTGTTCAGTCTTTACGGCCAAAACTTCAACTACATCATTTGATGTAGGTGTGGCTAGGTGTGGATTCCAAACTAGTGTTGCATACTCCAATATAGGCCTAACATACATTGTGTACAGGGTCTTGAAAGATTCCTTATTGAGATGTCGGAATGATTTTCTTAGGTTTGCTAGGCGCCCGTATGCTGCAGCAGTTATTTGGTTGATGTGCGCCTCACTAGATGTACCCGGTGTTATACTCACCCCAAGATCCTTTTCCTTGAGTGAGGTATGTCCTTGGATGGCGGGTACAACATCTACCTTGGCCAGATGCGCCACTCTTAAGGATTGTGTGGTCTAGTGGTCTAAAGCGTCAAGTGTTTTCGCTCACCATGGGGCGGGCCAAAGCAGCATGGGTTCGACTCCTTGTATACTAAAGATAGTCAGAGTTGTCAATAATTCAACTCAATGTTACAAGAGAAAAACTTTCACAGGAAAACTGACCCAGGAAAACTTCCACACACACCTGGCCACACCTGACTACATCTAGATACACTTTCACACACCTAAGCACACTTGAACCTGGCAGCCCCTGGCAGAGAAAGAGAGAGAGAGAGAGAGAGAGAGGTGGGGAAGGGAAATATTTTTCACTTTTGCCTTAATTCCCCGATAAGTCCAGCCCCCGCCCGTTATCTGAAAATCATCTTC
>WNWK01030455.1:0-23499 GCA_009830355.1 Cherax destructor
CCCCCCTTTCCCTCCTCTCACTCTATAGAAGGGTCTTGCATACAACAAAAAATCTGAGACAGGGATATCCCTGCCTCAAACCCCTACCCATTTGTACCCCCTCCCCACCGAATTTTTACATGCCCGCACTGCCCCTTATAACATTTTCAACCCAACCACTTCCTCACCAAACCCCTGTTTTCTCATAATCTCATACAACCATCCCTCAACACTGTCATACGCCCCTTCCAATCTAGTGCCAGTACCCCATCCTCTGCTGTCTATATAACCTTTATTCTTTCATCCTCCAATGATATTCTACCGGTATCACACTGCCCTTTCCAAATCACTCCTCCTAACACACGTTTTAACAAATTCCCCAATACCTTCGAAAAAATCTTGTAATCCCATTCATTCGCTAAAGGTCTGATATTACTCATTGTTTCTCCTTTCTTCCCTTTCAACTAACACCACCACCCCATTCCCTGTTCATTATCTCCCTTTCTTCATTCTATTTAGAAGTTGAACCTACATTCTTGAAAACGTCCCAATGCTCTCTGTAAAAATCATTCGCTATTCCATCTATGCCTGGAGCTTTCCCCATGCTCAAACCATTCCTGCTTCCATACCTCCTCCTCGCTAACTGTCCCTCCAGCCTCTCTTTTCCTTCTCCCCCAACTTACCCAGTATCCCTCCGAAAAATTGCTCATATTCGCCCACCACACTTCGCAAATATCTCTCAAACCATTTATCCACATTACACCTTTCGCCTCAGTTGTTCTTAGTCTTTGCCCCTGTCAAACTCTCAAAATCCTCCTCCACTTCAATACTTCCACAGCATTCCTCCCTCCTTTTCCTACAATTCCCAAAAACATCTTGAAGGTCTACCCCCAATAAACATCATCCTTCCGCCTTCAATCACTATGCACAAATCTTTCATTCTGTCTCCTTCAACCTTTCTTTCAATCCCTTAATCTCTCCGTCTCCTTGGGTCCCCCTGCCAAACAACTATTCAATAACCCCCAATTCTTTGCAATCCATTCTTCCAACACGCTCCTCCCTACCTAACCTTTTATAATACTCCCGTATTCCCACCTTTGTCTTGGTTACCCACCATGTCACTAAATGTTCCTCCCTCTTTCCTTCCCCAAACCCCTTTCCACCATTTCCCAAAACACAACTTCCATGAACCCTTGTCCACCGTACCACCCTGTCCCAATTCACATCCACTAATACTCCCCTGTGATCCCAAAAACTACTCTATCGTTTGAACTCCCCCCTGTCTCCCCCCAAACCCGACATAAATTTATCTAATCTCCATCCCTTACGGACAAAAGTATGCTCAACCAGCCCCCTCCCCCCTACCGCATCCCTCAACCCCGCACTGCTCAATAAACCCCTTTACACCCAACTGCCCTGCCCCCCATAGGTTCTCTCCCTTTCCGGATAACAAATTAAAATCCCCACCTACTATCGCTCCCCCTGGAATTCCCCCAAAAAGGAACCCATGTAATCATTCCAAATTCAATTTTTCCCACCTTTCTGGAATACTCGCTGGCTGTATACCCCTACAAAACATGCCCTCAACCTCCCATTCCCAATCCACTCACTATTCGACCCCCCTCCTCCCATGCTTGAACCTTTATTACTACAGCAACCCTCCCTTTTATCTTCCTGACGACCCAGCATATACTTATATCCTTTCAAACGTAAGTCTCTTGCATCCGATTGTTATGCCCTGAATAAACCCCTTACAAAAAATGTCCAATGTCACCTCAACCCATTTTCCTTAACCTCTGCCCTCAAACCATTTACTTTTTATAGTTAAGCACTGGAAAACAAGTGTGAGAGTTTATCTTTCAACCTTTTGGAAGGCCTACATTTTTCCTTGCCCTCCCTGGCCCTTCCTTTTCCTGCAACCCACCCTTTACCCCCCTTGCCACTTCCACCAAGGGTTTTTGCATGTTCTCTGGCTGGTGTCAAAAAGTCATCACTATCAGATAATGTACCTGATCTCCTTGGGATACACCCACCACATCCATCCTATCGCCACATTCAATCACATGCCCTCCAAACTCACTTCCTCCACACCAATGCTTGTACCTCTGGGCTGGCACTCCCCAGAGCAACAACCCACAATGTCCTATGACAAGACACTCCATCTGTCACACTCAACTCCGCAGAGGATTGTCAAGAAGACTGTGCAACACTGCCTCCACAGGCAGGACAGCCTTCCAAATCCCTCACTATGGCAGTGCTGTTCCTTGTCCCTCTCCTGAGACTCCGCTGGTAAGTATGCGCTCCTCCATGCCCCCAACAATTTCACTCAATTCCTCGGTTGTTTCTCTGATTCATTGCCCACTTTTCCTTTCATGCCTCCATCATATGAGACCCAATCAGTCCCTCTAAACACTGATCACCTGTTCTTATAATCTGCTGCCACTGCTCATAAGCCCACATTGCGGCACTTCGTCTTTGGTGGACCTGACTTAACCGTGAAGCGTGTCTTGTGTACTTCTCTGTGGACTGCCATCTTTGCTCTGTGAAGACTTTTTACTGTGCTTCCGTTTACCTACCTGGTTGGAAGATGGCTTTCCTCGACTACGAGCAGCTATATATCCAACAAGGCGGAATTAACGGAAGCTAGAAAAGGGTTCAACTTTGAAGGGTAAGCGGATTTCCCTGGAACAACCTGATGATCAGACCAAAAATGGATGCTAGCGGATCTGAAGGCGAAGCTGAAGTTGAAGAAAAGGGCCAGGAGACTGCGAAAACCAGCAACTCTTTTTCCTTGTTATCAGCGAATGGAAGAATCCCGGAAGACCATCTCTACAAAACCGTTGAGAACGTCATGCCCCGGCGGAGGTAAGAACATTGTTTTAGTTGGGAACAGTCAGATTAAGTTTATGGATAGGGAATTTTCTCTTAAGGATAGGAATAGGAGGCAGAGGGTGTGTTATCCTGGGGCTGGAATGAAGGATATTGTTAGCCGTCTGGACAATCATGAGAGGTAATGGGTGCAATCCTATTATCTGTCTCAGTGCTGGAGGAAGATGTTGGGGGTAGGGTGAGGAGCTGATTACGCTATAGGTCATAATAGACAGAATTAGTAGGAAGTGTGGGAACCCTGTCATATGTGGTATTTTGCCAAGGAGAGGAGTTGAAAATGTGGTTGTCCGGGCAATTGGTGTCAATTGCTGGTGGGCAAATACTGTAAGGAAAATGTAGTAATATTCAATGACAACTGGGACCTCTTCTATGGCAGAAATGACATGTATGCCGGGAGGGGTTCACTTATCTAGGTCTGGGGTGGGGGCACTGGCAACTGCGGGGAGGGCTGTTAGGGCTTTAAACTAGAAAATGTTTATGGGTTATGGGGAAAACAGTGAAGTCAGTGTAGTAATGTTAAAATTTTAGGGGGAAATATAATAGGCAGAATAATAATAATAATAATAATAATAATAATAATAATAATAATAATAATAATAATAATAATAATAATAATAATAATAATAATAATATTTTATTGAGACATTGTACAATTATATATGGTAGACATAGTTATACATAGTTATTACATATTATTACTTAGTTATTAATGAGATGTACATGCCAAAGCCCCGAATATGCAGTGCATTGTGGGCATTCTTAGGACTACTTAATTCTCGACTACATGGTAAAAAGTTATGGTTGATAATTTATAAAATAAGTAAAGTTGCATATCTAAGTTATAAAGTTTGAATATAAGATGAACATATCAATTAATTGTAGCAATGCAACTAATTGAGGAGATAACAATTTAAAACAATTAATTGCATTGCAGTTAGTTTACGTGGTCATTATAATGTAAGTGTAGTGGAAATAATTAGCTAAGTATGTAATAATCATAACAGGTTTTACATTCAATTGATTAGTCAGGTTTTTACGTTAAGTGATTATTCTACTTTGCTGGGAATGTTTGATATTGAGCAATTAGCTTTGGGTGAGAAGGTGGTTTTTTAGCATCGTTTTGAATTAGGGTACAGGTAGGGTTTCTTTGGCAATGACAGGTAATGAATTCCAAATTTTCGTGCCTTTTATATGCATTGAGTTTTTACATAGTGTTAGATGGACACGGGGAACATCGAGGAGTGATCTGTGTCTAGTGTTATGGTCATGTGTCCTGTTAAAATTGGTAAGGAGAAGTTTGAGTGGTGGGTTAATATTTGCATAGAGTGTTCTATGTATGTAATAGGCACAGTAAAAAGTATGGATGTCTTGTATGGTGAGTAAGTTTAGGTTTTTGAATATTGGTGGAGTATGTTGCCTGGAGTGAGAATTTGTTTTCATTCTAACTGCTGCCTTTTGTTGTGTTATTAGTGGTCTGAGATGAGTTATTGATGTAGAGCCCCATGCGCAGATTCCATAGGTGAGGTAGGGGTAAATGAGTGAGTGATATAGGGTAAGGAGAGCTGGTTGTGGAACATAGTACCGTATCTTGGATAGTATTCCTACGGTCTTTGAGACTTTCTTGGAGATTTGTTGTATATGTGTCTGAAATTTGAGGCCACTGTCAAGATGGATTCCTAAGAATTTTCCTCTGTGAGTTTGTGATAGGGACCCGTTTATCATTATGTTAAGTGGTGCGTTTGTAGCTCTGTTCCCAAACTGTATAAAATAGGTTTTATCAATATTTAGAGTAAGTTTGTTGGTCATCATCCAGGTAGATATTTTCTGCAATTCAGTATTTGTAGTGTTGGCTAGTGTGTCTGAGCTTGGGTGAGAGATAACGTATGTAGTGTTATCTGCAAAAAGTATGGGTTTGAGTAGTTGAGATGCATTTGGTAGGTCGTTAATGCAAATGAGAAAGAGTAGTGGGCCAAGAACACTTCCCTGTGGGACACCTACGGTAATAGTTTGCGCGGTGGAGCTAGCTCCATTTGTGTACACATATTGGTTTCTGTTGCTAAGGTATGATTTTAGGTAGTTTAGGGAGTGTCCTCTTATACCATAGTGTGATAATTTTAAGTGTAACAGATCATGGTCAACTGTATCAAAAGCTTTACGTAAATCAATGAAGATTCCCACTGGGATTTCTTTTTTCTCAAGGGCGGTGTAAATTATTTCTAACATGTGTATAATAGCATCATTTGTATTTTTATTAGGCCTGAATCCAAATTGACAGTGGTTGAGTACGTTGTTGGAGGTGAGGTAGGATTATATTTGTCTATTAATTAATTTTTCAAAGATTTTGGAGAGATGGGGTAAGTTAGATATCGGCCTGTAGTTAGGTGGATATTGGAGAGTCCGTTGCACTAGGTGACAAGGACAGCAATAGGTACAGTGGAAAAACAGAAATGAACAAGAAGAGTAAAGAGAAGGGAGGTTTTCTGAACATTTTTTATACTAATAGTCATAGTGCGAGAAATAAGATGGACGAATTGAGATTATTTGCAAGTGCAGGTAATATTGATGTTTTTGCATTAACTGAGACGTGGTTTAATATGAAAAATCCGGACATGCCTGCTGAATGTCACATTCAGGGTTTTAAATTGTTCCAAGTAAACAGAAGTATCGGGAAAGGGGGTGGGGTGGCACTCTATGTCCGTGATCATTTAAATTGTTGCATAAAAACGGGTATAAAGTCTGAAATAATGAATACAGAGTCTGTCTGGATAGAATTTTCAGAGGGGTGTGAAAAATTTATTTTAGGCGTGATTTACCGTCCTCCAAATTTAAATAGGAACAAGGGAAACTACTTTGGGAGGAAATTGTTAAGGCAACAAGGCATGATAACGTAGTGATTCTAGGGGACTTTAACTTTAGTCAGATTGACTGGAATTTCTTGACAGGTAATTTAGAATCAAACGACTTTTTAGAAGTAGTTCAGGATTGCTTTTTGAAGCAGTTTGTGACAGAACCTACAAGGGGAAATAACCTACTTGACTTGGTTCTGGCAAGCAAGGAAACCCTTGTTAATAATTTAGAAATTACAGACGAACTCGGCACGAGCGACCACAAGTCAATTACCTTTAGCATTGAATGGATGTATGATAGTAGGGATAATTCAGTAACAGTCCCAGACTTTCGCTTAGCAGATTATAATGGGCTAAGAAAACACTTATCAACTGTAGACTGGGGTAACGAAGAGAGCTATCAATATGACAGCTTTCTTAAAACTATACTGGCAGCCCAAAGAACATTTATCCCATATAAAGAAATTAGATCAAGTAGAAATGACCCAAAATGGATGAATAATAGGCTCAAATATCTTTTAGGGCAGAAGAAAGGAATTTATAGGCGCATAAATAGAGGTGAGGGTCATCTTATAAATCAGTATACTGACATTAAGAGGGACGTTAAAAAGGGTATAAGAAAAGCTAAATGGGACTATGAAATTAAAGTTGCTAGGGATTCAAAAACTAACCCAAAAAGTTTTTTCCAGGTTTATAGAACAAAAGTTAGGGATAAGATAAGTCCCCGTAAAAATAACTCTGGGCTTCTTACTGAAAAGGAGAATGATATGTGCTCTATTTTTAATAATTATTTTCTCTCGGTTTTCACACAGGAAGACACTAATAATATCCCAGTAATTAATTTTTATAGTGGCCCAGAAGAAGATAAATTATGTAATATCACAGTCACTAGTGAAATGGTTATGAAACAAGTAGACCGATTGAAACAAAATAAATCGCCGGGTCCTGATGAGCTTTTTTGCAAGGGTTCTTAAGGAATGCAAAATGGAACTCTGTGAACCAATATCTAACATTTTTAATTTATCTCTTCAAACAGGTGTAGTATCTGATATGTGGAAGATGGCTAATGTAATTCCTATTTTTAAAGCAGGGGACAAGTCACTACCGTCAAATTACCGCCCAATAAGCCTAACCTCAATTGTAGGCAAATTACTAGAGTCATCTAAATAACCATAATTTGATTAATGATACTCAGCAAGGATTCACGAGGGGCCGTTCCTGCCTATCTAATTTATTAACCTTTTTTAGTAATGCTTTTGAGGCTGTTGATCATGATAAAGAATTCGATATTGTTTATTTAGATTTTAGTAAGGCTTTTGATAGAGTACCACACCAGAGACTGTTAAAGAAAGTGGCAGCTCATGGCATTGGGGGAAAAGTGCTGTCATGGATCGAGTCATGGCTCACCAATAGGAAGCAGAGAGTGTGCATAAATGGGGTTAAATCCGAGTGGGGATCTGTAACAAGTGGTGTTCCCCAGGGATCAGTCTTAGGCCCGTTGTTGTTTATAATATATATCAATGACCGTGATGAGGGAATTACTAGTGATATGAGCAAATTCGCCGATGACACGAAGATAGGTAGGATAATTGATTCATAAGAACATAACATAAGAAAGGATGAACACTGCAGCAGGCCTGTTGGCCCATACTAGGTAGGTCCTTTACATTCCATCCCACTAACAAGATATTTGTTCAACCCAATCTTAAATGCTACCCAAGAAATAAGCTTTGATAATTCTATTTACTCATGCGCAATTCCCACTCAAATCCAACCCCTCTCACTCATGAATTTATCCAACCTACTACTTCTACTACCACTAGTATTACACCTCACTTGGAGAGTATATATATACCATCTGTGTCCATATATCGTTTGTAACGGCTTGAAAAAGCTCCTGGAGAGCGAAACGTTGCCACAATAAAATGTCACATTAGTTGCATTTGTGTCCTTTTACTTAACATATTGTCGGTAATTCTACCAATATTATTACAATCTGAAATAAAGACACTTATTTCCTTATTGCGCACACTTAGGCACTGTTGTCTTGGCTTTAGATTCCTGCTTACCATGACTCACAAGTCTTTTTCACATTCTGTATGATCAAGCTCTACTTCACCTAGTTTATAAATTCGAGGGATATTTTCATTACCAAGGACTAGTACCTTACACTTGTTCACATTGAACTTCATCAGCCACTTTTCAGACCAAGACATTAATTTGTCCAAATCCTCCTGGAGTTCACTGGTATCCTCCTCAGAATGAATCATACGGCCTATTTTTGTATCATCAGCAAATTTACTCATGTCACTTGCAATTCCTTCATCAAGGTCATTTATGTAAATTATGAACAACAATGGGCCTAAAACTGATCCTTGTGGAACGCCACTAGTGACTAATCCCCATTCAGATTTGACCCCATTAATGGAAACTCTCTGCTTTCTATTGGTAAGCCATGCCTCTATCCATGCTAGAACTTTACCTCCTATACCATGAGCTGCCACCTTTCTTAAGAGTCTCTTGTGAGGTACTCTGGAAAAATAAACACATAAGCAGTATAATGTGATCCTTTATTGACAACGTTTCGCCCACGCAGTGGGCTTTATCGAGTCACAGACAGATCTACATGGAAAATGAGTAACATGAATATATATAGGGTATAGTCAGGTGGAGAATGCTGGGTCAGGTGGTGAAAGCTGCATGTGACAGTCTTAAAAGTACTGTGATAGTTAAAAACTTTGTGTGACTTAAAGGACCTGCAGTGTTCCATTCTTGAGTTCTAGGTGGGATAGCGTTGAAGACGTTTCTTGGCAATAGGTTCAGCTATGTTGTAGAAGCCGTTGTTCTGGTTGAAGTTGTTGGATATACAGATAAGTGATGATTCCAGACAACACGAAATACCGAAGAATCCTGGATTCATCACTTATCTGTATATCCAACAACTTCAACCAGAACAACGGCTTCTACAACATAGCTGAACCTATTGCCAAGAAACTTCTTCAACGCTATCCCACCTAAAACTCAAGAATGGAACACTGCAGGTCCTTTAAGTCACACAAAGTTTTTAACTATCACACTACTTTTAAGACTGTCACATGCAGCTTTCACCACCTGACCCAGCATTTTCCATCTGACTATACCCTATATATATTCATGTTACTAATTTTCCAGGTAGATCTGTCTGTGACTCGATAAAGCCCACTGCGTGGGCGAAACGTTGTCAATAAAGGATCACATTATACTGCTTATGTGTTTATTTTTCCATTGTGTCGGTATTTTATACCATTTATTTCCATTGTGAGGTACTCTATCGAAGGCCTTACTGAAATCCAAGTAAACTATATCATATTCTTTATCACTGTCTACTGCCTCAAATGTTTTATTGAAAAACGTCAGTAAATTTGTCAGGCAGGAACGACCTCTCGTGAACCCATGCTGAGATTCATTAATCAAATTATGTTCTTCAAGGTGACTTCTAATAATATCAGCTATAATTGATTCAAATAATTTGCCTACTATAGATGTGAGGCTTATTGGATGGTAATTTGATGGAATTGACTTATCCCCTGATTTGAATATAGGAACTACATTAGCTATCTTCCACATCTCTGGCACAACACCAGTTAGGATGGACGTATTAAACACATTCGTTAATGGCTGACTAAGTTCCATCTTGCATTCTTTAAGTACCCTGGAAAACAACTCGTCGGGTCCCGGGGACTTATTTTGCTTCAGTTTATCTATCTGTTTGATAACCATGTCCCTCGTGACAGTAATATTAGTTAACTTGAATTCTTCAGGAACTGAATAATTGTTAATTTCTGGAATCTCATTTACGTCTTCTTGTGTAAAGACTGACAAAAAATAGTCATTAAATAGAGAACACATTTCCAGTTCGTTATCCGTCAGCTGTCCATTCCCAATTTTCAGAGGTCCTACCTTTTCCCTCACCTTCGTCCTATACACTTGAAAGAACCCTTTTGGATTAGTCTTTGATTCATTAGCAACCTTAATCTCATAGTCACGTTTAGCCTTTCTAATCCCCTTTTTTACTTCTCTTTTCAACTGAACATATTGGTCAATAAGGTTAACATCTCCTCTTTTGATGCGCCTATAAATTCCTCTTTTTTCCCTAAAAGATGTTTTAGCCTCCTGTTAATCCATTTGGGATCGTTATTATTTGACCTAAATTCTCTCTGGGGAATAAATATACTCTGTGCACGTTGTACATTATTAAGAAAAAATCATAAACGCAGATCCCATCGTAATCGTTAGCTAGATTACCCCAGTCGAGATTAGACAGGTGTTCTCTAAGTCCAATATAGTCGGCAGAACGAAAATCAGGAACTTTTACCGTATTATCCCTATTCTCGTACTCCCAGGTAATATTAAAAGTAATGGATTTGTGATCACTTGCGCCAAGCTCTTCAGTGATCTCCAGATTATTTACAAGGGTTTCTTTATTTGACAAGACTAGGTCGAGCAAATTATTACCTCTGGTAGGCTCCGTCACACACTGCTTCAGAAAACAGTCCTGAACTACTTCCATAAAGTCACTGGACTCCAGATTACCGGTCAAAGAAGTCCAGTCAATTTGACTAAAGTTAAAATCTCCTACTATCACTACGTTATTGTGTCTAGAAGCCCTAACAATTTCGTCCCAAAGAAGTCTCCCTCTAGCGTGATCCAAGCCTGGAGGTCGGTATATTACACCTACAATCAGTTTTTCTTGACCTTCTAGAAACTCTACTGTTGCATGCAAAGAGTATGTAACCTTTATTCGGAGCATGTTAAGCACACCCACATAGGCTCCCCTCCAACCAGCGAACCATCGTTAAGGGTTTGGTGATGGGGCCCCATCATCAAATCAACGACTCGGTTCAGCCAATTAAAATGCGAGTTTAACAATGACAAAGGTGACGTGGATACCACTCGCGGTTTGTCATTGGAATTCCTGCATAGAGCTGGTTGTGGAAAGTTGTCTGTCTTTTGGCTGCTGCTTAGCCTAGACAACTGTGGCGTGCACTAAACACTACTCCTTTGTATATAGTGTACATATGTGTAAACAGCACTTTGTTATACTTCGTGAAGGAAAAGACAAAAGTCTTATATAATCACAATTACTTGGTGAAGGAAAAGACAAAAGTCTGGAATTAATCTAACTGAGTTTTGAAGGAAATACAATTTCAATACATCTTCTACTGTGTTTCTTTGCTCCAAGCTCCCTTTTACACTCAGGTTAACAGGCCATTGAACCTGAGGTTGTAATATGGGTAGCCTGTCCCGGAGCTGAATTTGGAGACTTAGAGCAGGAGTTGAGCCTAGAGTTGAAGTTTGCGCAGGAGCTAGTCTTGTATCTAGATAGCTTGCTATCTGCCATTGCTTACGCTTTGCCAACGCGTCACGAATTTTGTGTCTCATCTTTGCATTCGCTTCGCTATGGTCAGCCTGCTATTGTGAGTATTCTGCAATTTGGTTTGTTATTGTGTGTCAGCCTTGCTATTGTGTGTGTGCATATTGGCTTTGCTATTGCGTGTCAGCTCTGCTATCGTGTGAGTAACCTGCAGTCGTACCGTGCATTTGCGTTACAGCGTGTTAAGTTGAGGGTTAATGCCACCTATTCGAATCAGAAGGTTAGTGTCTGAGTTAACTCTACAAAAGTTGCCCAAACTCTCTCTACAGCGTTGTTGGCGTATCGCTCGTTCTATTGGTATTGAATACCAGCTTACCCTTACTGCTGTGCAGCTGCGTGATATTATAAGGAGTAAACTACAAACTGAAACTATGACAGATCAATCTCGTGTTTCTCCCTCTACAGGAGCTGTTAACCATAGGTCACCATTAAGGTTTAAACAAAATGGGAAAGACAAAACTCCTTAGCAAAACCAGCAAGTCACAGGTGTGGGGTTATCGGCAGGTGAGTCTGGTTCACTGGCGCTTGAACTAGCCAGACTCACTCTTGAACAAACTAGAGAACAGCGTGCATTTGCTAAGGAGGAGTTTGATAGAGAGAAGGAGAGGAGGCAATTCCATCAGACTGTAGATGACTTCAATTTGCAAAGGGCAGTGCAGTTTGTTCCTCGTTTTGTTGAAGCAGAGCCTGAACAGTTTTTCGAAGCATTTGAAAACCAGGCTCGAGCTTTATGGTGGCCTGAGGTTCATTGGGCGTCATTGGTGCATACTGCGTTGTTTGGTAAGGCACAAGAATTTACTTCTAGCCTGGGAAATGATGACTTTGGAAACTATCGCATTGTGAAAACCACTGTTCTTGGGGCTTATCAATGTATTCCTGCCAAGTATAGGAAAGAATTCAAACTCGGCAGAAGGCAGTTGGGTCAGTCTGCTGTTGACTACGTCAGACAGCAGACCAGGGCTTTTACAAAGTGGTACAAGGCAAGTGGTGTCGTTGATTTTGAAAATTTGAAGCAGCTCATCTTGGTGGACAACCTGCTGGAGTCTGTTAGTCCAGAGGTTCGAGTCTTTCTGCAAGATAATTCCTTGCCTACGGCATTGGAAGCAGCCAGGTTGGCTGATACTTTTGAAACTAACCGCTCCTTGTCCGAGCGGTCATATCTCTTTCCTCAACAGCCTGGTATGAGCAGAGATCGTCAAAGAAAAGTTCCTGAGTGGAGAAATAAAGGTCAAGATGAAGGTGAATCTCGTCAGCAGTCAACTAAATCACCTGGTGAGCAGCGTTACTTCACTCCAAGTCAACCTGGAGAGAGACTTCAAACTACTCAACATGGTGATTCGAAGCGGCAGTATCCAGAGTGGCGTATAACACAAAATCAACGAGGTGCCAAAGTTAAAGCTGAGATGGTATGTTACAACTGTGGCAAGCCTGGCCACATCAGACCCAATTGTCCAAGTAAACCCCAACCCTTTGGTAAAATCTCTAATATCCCTAATAATATGTCCCAGGAAGAAGTATAGAAGGGGATAGCCCCCTATTATAGCACTTGTAAAATATCCCTTCAGGAACATTCAGAGAAAAAGGAAGTTAGAACCTTTAGGGATACTGGAGCATATTGCTCACTTATAAGAGAGGGAGTACTTCCCCTTTATGAACAAACCTCTTTGCAATCCTCAGTTCTGTTAGAAGCTTTTGGAGGAGCAGTATTTTCTGTCCCTTTACATCAAATCTATTTGCAGAGTAAATACTACACTGGGTATTTGACTGTTGGTGTCTCAGAGGGATTTCCTATGAAGGATGCAATGCTGTTTCTGGGTAATAACGTTGAGTCTACTAAATGTATAGAACCCATAATGATTAATTCTTTCCCGATGTTGGCCATAACTCGGGCACAATCCAAAGTGATGTCTGATGAGAATGTTAACTCGTCCTTGGACGACTCTGATCTCGGACTAACCAATTTGTTTTGCGGGAAAACTGGCCAGAGCCTCGTAAATTTAGTGAACAGCCCCAGATCAAGCCTTCCTATTCCAGGGTTGCAGGATTGCCAGATGTCTGTTTCCATGCCTGAGGGACTGTCCTTTCGGGAGGAACAACGGAAAGACTCCTCACTAAACTCTGCTTTTGAGGCAGCTATGGGTAAATCCACTTGGGGTCACCCGGTCAAATATCTCTTAAAAAATAATTACTTAGTCTGCACTGAAACTGGTAAGGAGGTGGAGGGAAAACAGCAAACAGATAAATTAGTGGTTCCCAGAAAGTTTAGGTCTCAGATACTAAATATAGCCCATAATTCTTCTTTAGGAGGCCATTTGGGAATTACCAAAACTCAGTACCGAATAACTAAAGAATTCTTTTGGCCAAAGTTAAGGCAAGATGTAAAGAATCATATTCGCTGTTGTCCAGAATGTCAGCAGGTAGGGAAACCTGGACACCCCATTAAACCTGCACCTCTCCATCTCTCCATCCCATTCCTGTTAATGGAGACCCTTTTCAGAATTAATAATAGATTGTGTAGGTCCACTACCTAAAGCTAAGTCTGGAAATCAATACTTATTCACAATCATGGATAGAGTAACTAGATATCCAGAGGCAGTTCCTATGCGCAGTATTAACACTAAAGCAATCCTTAAAGCTTTAACTAAGTTTATCTCTTGGTTTGGAATTCCTAAAACTATTCAAAGTGATCAAGGTACTAACTTCACTGCCAAAGCATTTAGGGAAGCATTAACTAGGCTAGGAATAGTTCATAACCTATCCACTGCCTATCATCCTCAGTCTCAAGGCGCCTTGGAAAGATTCCATCAAACGTTAAAAACAATAATGAGAACATTCTGCATGCATTTTCCTACAGACTGGGATGAATCAATTCCTCTGTTGCTATTCGCAATGAGAGAAACGGTGCAAGAGTCTACAGGGTACAGTCTTTTTGAGCTGATATTTGGGCACAATGTACGTGTGCTCAAAGAAGGATGGATGGGAGAAGACGCCTCCACAACCAGCTACAACCCTTCTTCAAGGTTGCAGGTAGCACGTCAGTTGGCTAAGGTTAACTTGAAGGCAGCTCAAAATACGATGAAACAGAGGTATGACAGAAACTCAAAATTTCGCTCCTTCCATCCAGGAGATAAGGTGTTGGTACAAGAGCCTATACCTGGCCACACCTTGAAAGCTAGATTTACGGGACCAATGCAAATCATAAGTAAATTATATGATGTAAATTATGTGGTATCTCCCCTTGACAAGACCTCAAAAAGCAAAACTTACCACATTAATCAAATTAAAGCCTTTAATACACCAGATAAAGTTCCAGTAATGACTGTCCTCTGCCTCTGATGACCCTGACTCTTTGCACTCTGAGATTAATGTAAAGCTTCCAAATTCGGTCCTCCTCAAGGACCCTAAACCTTTAATGTTGGGTTT
This sequence comes from Cherax destructor, assembly GCA_009830355.1. Taxonomy (NCBI): domain Eukaryota; kingdom Metazoa; phylum Arthropoda; class Malacostraca; order Decapoda; family Parastacidae; genus Cherax; species Cherax destructor. The sequence continues at coordinate 14,551 of WNWK01030455.1, forward strand.
GACCAAGTCTCAAGTAACTAATTTAACTGCGCTCCTACAGTCTTATCCTGATATTTTTTCGGATGTGCCGAAAAAATGTACATTAGGATATCATGATATAGATGTCGGAAACTCTAAACCTATTAAACTCTCCCCTTACAGAGCTAATCCTGAAAAACAGAGGCTTCTTCAACAGGAGGTAGAATTTCTGTTAGAGCATGGGTTAGTGGAGGAGTCTTCTAGTCCGTGGGCTTCACCGTGCATCCTTGTTAACAAAGCTGATGGAGGGTTCCGAATGTGCACAGATTACCGTAAGGTGAATGAGGTCACAATTGCAGATGCCTATCCTCTGCCACGTCTGGATGATGTAATCGACTTTGTGGGTAAGGCTACTTTTGTATCCAAATTGGACCTCCTTGAAGGTTACTATCAAGTACCTTTAACAGATAAGGCGAAGGAAATCTCTGCCTTCGTAATTCCAGGAGGTCATTATCAGTATACAGTGACCCCCTTCGGAATGAAAAACTCTCCTGCATCATTCCAGAGACTTATCCATCAGGCTATTAAAGGACTTGAAGGCACGGCAGCTTACCTAGATGACATAGTTGTTGTGTCGGACACTTGGGACCAACATGTGTTTAGGCTTAAGGCTCTCTTTGAGACCTTCCAGAGTTTTCATTTAACTGTTAATTTATCAAAGTCATCCTTTGGCCAATCTACTATTAATTTTCTGGGCCATGCAGTAGATAGTGGCAAAGTGGCCCCTAAATTTTGCAAAAATTCTGGCCATTAAAAATTATCCAGTTCCCCTTGACAGGAAATCCCTTCAACGTTTTCTAGGGATGGTAGGGTTTTATAGAAGATTCTGTAAAAAATTTGCAGATATTGGTGCACATCTAACCTCACTTACCAGTCACAAAGTTCCCTTTATTTGGACCCCAGAATGTCAAGATGCCTTTATGAAAGCAAATAGATTACTTTGTACTGCACCCATTCTGTTGTCTCCAGACTTTTCAAAACCATTTTCCTTGCAGATTGACGCTTGTGAGTCTGGGGTGGGGGCAGTGCTTCTGCAATCTGGGGATGATGGGTTGCAGCCTGTGGCATATTTTTCGGCCAAATACCAACCACACCAGAGAGCCTACTCTACTATAGAGAAGGAGGGCCTGGCTCTACTTCTGGCATTAGAGCATTTTGATGTATACGTGGGCCAGTCCTCTCAGGTGGTCACCATCTACAGCAACCACAACCCTCTGGTTTACCTTCAGCACATGAAGAACAACAATACCAGACTCATGCATTGGAGTATTAGGTTGCATCCCTACAATATAAAAATTATACACATTGCTGGAAAAATTAATACACTAGCTGATGTGTTGTCCAGAAGTCATTGTATTTAATTAGGATGTGTTAGGGACTTTGGGTGGAACCAGCCCTTTTTTTCCCCTAGTTGGGTTTTTTTTTTTAGCGAGAGGGTGCCCTGCTACCGACCGCAGGCACCTTGGACCTACGCTAGCCCTACCGTCTGCTGTCTCACTCTTAAGTTTAAAGCTGGACTTTATGTCTCGAGAAAAGTTTAGCTTTAACTAATGAGCGGGATGGTTGAGGGGAAAGGTGGTCCCATTATTATATGTGCCATGGCGGCACTCTACCCATTTGAGGTGGAAGCCTAGTCGCCCTCTTGGGGTGGGGGTGTTGCATTCAAAGAGTATGTAAACTTTATTTGGAGCATGTTAAACACACCCACATAGGCTCCCCTCCAACTAACGAACCATCGTTAAGGGTTTGGTGATGGGGCCCCATCATCAAATCAACGACTCGGTTCAGCCAATTAAAATGCGAGTTTAACAATGACAAAGGTGACGTGGATACCACTCGCGGTTTGTCATTGGAATTCCTGCATAGAGCTGGTTGTGGAAAGTTGTCTGTCTTTTGGCTGCTGCTTAGCCTAGACAACTGTGGCGTGCACTAAACACTACTCCTTTGTATATAGTGTACATATGTGTAAACAGCACTTTGTTATACTTCGTGAAGGAAAAGACAAAAGTCATATATAATCACAATTACTTGGTGAAGGAAAAGACAAAAGTCTGGAATTAATCTAACTGATTTTTGAAGGAAATACAATTTCAATACATCTTCTACTGTGTTTCTTTGCTCCAAGCTCCCTTTTACACTCAGGTTAACAGGCCATTGAACCTGTTAATGCTCCATCTATTTTTATGCCTGTTTCTTGCAGCAATTTATATTTTCTCATACATATAATGCAACTCCACACCCTTTCCCATTATATCTATCAACATGCAACAACTTAAACTCCTGAATATGACACTCAGCAATCATATCCCGACTCTTTATATTATACCATGTTTCAGTTATTGCAATGACATCAAAGTTCCCAGCACATGCTACCAAACGTAATTTGTTAATTATATTTTTGGCGCTTCGACAGTTAGTGTAAAATACATTGAGATGTATCTTCTTGTGAACCTTTTTCATATTCAGCTTTTGTTTTACACAAATTCTGTTACGATTATTACCCTGTGTTACTCGATTACTGTTATTGTTAAGATTTATGATATCAAAGCCTGAATCAATATTTTGACCCTCATTATTCACCATTCCTAAACCCATACCTCTAACTAATCCTAGTTTAAAGCCCTAACAACATCCTCAACTTAGCTAGAGAGAGATTCCACACCTGCCCTGGATAAGTGAACCCCATCCCTGGCATACATGTCATTTCGGCCATAGAAGTGGTCCCAGTTGTCAATGAATGGGACTGCATTATCCTTACAGTGTTTGTCCAGCCAGCAATTTATACCAATCGCTCTGGACAGCCATTCATTTCCAACACCCCTTCTTGGCAAAATGCCACATATAACAGGGTGCCCCCTTCTTCCTAATTATGTCTATTGCTGACCTGTACCTTCTAACTAAATCCTCACTTCTACGCTTGCCTACATCATTGCCTCCAGCACTGAGGCAGATAATAGGATTGATCCCATTACCATTCATGATGTTGTCAAGCCAGCTAACAATATCATCCATCCCAGCCCCAGGAAAGCAAACCCTCTGTCTCTTACTCTTATCCTTCAAACAGAATGCCCTATCCATATACCTAACCTGGCTATCCCCAACAACAACAATGTTTTTACCTTCCTTGGTGTCGTTCGTCGTGATGTTCCCAGTAGTCGACTCACATTCATCGGGTAGCACGGAGAAGGCATTCGATGTTTCCACAACAGTTTCCACAGCAGTCTCTTTCTTCTTCATCGTTTCTAACTCTCCATTCGTTTTCTTGATCTTAAACTTCGTTCCATGAAGTCCGGCCACTGCCCAGGTTCCCTTCTTGACCTGAGGACTCACAACAGGAGGACTACTACGAATCCTCTTGTTTTCCTCCGTCAATCGCCGAATCTCAAGCTTCGCTACCCTCAATTCCTCCTTAAGCTGCTGGTAAAGTTGCTCAATGGACGGCATCTTGGTTCACTTCACAGAGCAAAAGTGGTTCAGTCCACAGAGAACCCTAGACACGTCCTCTCTCAACCCTAGACACGTCCTCATTTCCACTTGTATACCTCGATCATGTCTCCCCTCATTCTACGTCTTACAAGTGAATGTAATTTAAGGGTCTTCAATCTTTCTTCGTAAGCAAGATTTCTAATGCTATGTATTAATTTAGTCATTCTACGCTTAATGTTTTCTAACGAATTTATGTCCATTCTGTAATATGGAGACCAAAACTGAGCTGCGTAATCTAGGTGAGGCCTTACTAATGATGTATAAAGCTGTAATATAACCTCTGGACTTCTGTTGCTAACACTTCTTGATATAAATCCCAGTAATCTGTTTGCCTTATTACGCACGCTTAGGCATTGCTGTCTTGGTTTAAGGCTGCTGCTCACCATCACCCCCAAGTCCTTCTCGCAATCTGTATGGCTATTATCTGCCTCAGTGCTGGAGGCAATGATGTAGGCAAGCGTAGAAGAGAGGATTTAGTTAGAAGGTACAGGACAGCAATAGACCTGACTTAACTCAGTGAAGACGTGTCTTGTGTGCTCTCTGTGAATCTGAATAATATGTCCTCTCTTGAGCTACTCTACCAGCAGCTGAAGTAAGAACTGAGGGTAGCTAAGCTTGAGATACAGCGACTGACTGAGAAAAACAAGAGGATTCGTGGTAATCCTCCTGTTGAGAATCCTCAAGCCAAGAAAGGAACCTGGACAGTGGCTGGAATGCATGGGACAAAGTTAAAGATGAAGAGGACGGATGGAGAGGTACAATCAACGAAGAACCAGGAATCTGTTGTGGAAACATCGAACCGATTCTCTGTGTTACCCGATGAATGTGAGTCGACTACTGGGAACATCACGACGAACAACACCAAGGAAGGTAAGAACATTGTTCTTGTTGGGGATAGTCAGATTAGGTACATGGATAGGGCCTTCTGCTTGAAAGATAGAAGTAGGAGACAGAGGGTTTGCTTTCCTGGGGCTTGGATGGAGGATATTGTTAGCCGTCTGGACGACATCATGAGAGGTAATGGGAGCAATCCTATTATCTGTCTCAGTGCTGGAGGCAACGATGTTGGCAGACGCAGGAGTGAGGACCTGACTAGCCGGTTTAGGTCAGCAATAGACATAATTAGGAAGAAGGGTGGGAACCCTGTCATATGTGGTATTTTGCCAAGGAGAGGAGTTGGAGATGAATGGCTGTCCAGGGCAATTGGTGTCAATTGCTGGCTGGACAAACACTGTAAGGAAAATGCAGTACCATTCATTTGCAACTGGGACCACTTCTATGGCCGAAATGACATGTATGCCAGGGATGGGGTTCACTTATCCAGGGCAGGTGTGGATTTTCTTGCTAGCTCAGTTGAGGGTGTTGTTAGGACTTTAAACTAGGATTAGTTTGAGGTATGGGTTTAGAAATAAGTACATAAGAATGGAGGAACACTGCAGAAGGCCTACTGGCCCATACAAGGCAGGTCCTTATCAAAACCACCACTACCTAAGAATTTACTCCCGTACTCACGACACCAATCAAACCCAGCCCCTCCCACTCATATATTTGTCCAATCTCTTTTTAAAGCCACCCAAGGTCCTAGCCTCTATCACCCTACTCGGAAGATTGTTCCACGCATCTACAACTCTATTCGAAAACCAGTACTTGCCTATGTCCTTTCTAAATCTAAATTTATCCAATTTAAATCTATTATTTCTGGTTCTTACTTGGTTCGATATCCTCAGTATTTTATTAATATATCCTTTGTTTATGCCCATCATCCACTTGTACGCCTCGATGATATCTCCCCTCATTCTACGTCTCTCCAGAGAGTAGAGATTCAACACTCTAAGTCTAAATAGAAAATACTGAATGTCGAAATATAGATCAAGGCTTTGATATAAAAAATCCTAACAATAACAAGGACAGTAATAGGTATAGTGGAAAAACAGAAAGAAGCAGGAAGGGTAAAGAGAAAGGAGGGTCTTTAAAAGTGTATTATACAAATAGTCGTTGTGCTAGGAATAAGATGGACGATTTGAGATTAGTTGCAAGTGCAGGTAACATTGATGTATTTGCTATAACTGAGACGTGGTTCAATACGAAAAATAGGGACATGCCTGCTGAATGTCATATACAGGTTTTTAAATTGTTCCAAGTAGACAGAAGTTTCGGGAAGGGGGGTGGAGTGGCACTGTATGTCCGAGATCGCTTGAACTGTTGCATAAAAACGGGAATAAAGTCTGAAATAACACATACAGAGTCTGTCTGGATAGAATTTTCAGAGGAACATGAAAAACTGATTTTAGGTGTGATATACCGTCCCCCAAACTTAGATAGGGACCAAGGGAGACTACTATGGGAGGAAATTGTTAAGGCCACAATGCACAATAACGTAGTTATTCTAGGAGACTTCAACTTTAGTCAAATTGATTGGAATCTTTTGACTGGGAATTTAGAATCTAATGACTTCTTAGAAGTAGTTCAAGATTGTTTTTTGAAGCAATTTGTTACAGAACCTACAAGGGGAAATAACCTGCTTGACTTGGTTCTGACAAACAAGGAAACCCTTGTTAATAATTTAGAAATTACAGAGGAACTCGGCGCAAGCGACCACAAATCAATTACCTTTGGCATTGAATGGAAGTTTCATAGTAGGGATAACTCAGTAACGGTCCCAGATTTTCGCTTAGCAGATTACAATGGACTTAGAGAACACTTATCATCTGTGGACTGGGGTAATGAAGAGAGCTATCAATATGACAGTTTTCTGAACACTATACATGCTGCCCAAAGAACATTTATCCCATATAAAGAAATTAGAACGAATAGAAATGACCCAAAATGGATGAATAATAGGTTCAAATATCTTTTAGGGCAGAAGAAAGGAATTTATAAGTGTATCAAAAGAGGAGAGGGTCATCTTATGAATCAGTATATTGACATTAAGAGGGATGTTAAAAAGGGGATAAGAAAAGCTAAACGGGACTACGAAATTAAAGTTGCTAGGGATTCGAAAACTAACCCAAAAAGTTTTTTTCAGGTGTATAGAACAAAAGTTAGAGATAAGATAGGTCCCCTTTAAAATAATTATGGGTATCTTACTGACAAAGAGAATGAAATGTGCTCTATTTTTAATAATTATTTTCTCTCGGTTTTCACTCAGGAAGACACTAATAATATCCCAAGAATTAGGTATTTTAGTGGGCCTGATGAAGATAAATTATGTAGTATCACAGTCACTAGTGAAATGGTTATCAAACAGATAGACCGTTTGAAGCAAAATAAATCGCCAGGTCCTGATGAGCTTTTTTCAAGGGTTCTTAAGGAATGCAAAATTGAACTCTGTGAACCCTTAACTAACATTTTTAACCTATCTCTTCAAACAAGTGTAGTGTCTGATACGTGGAAGATGGCTAATGTAATTCCTATTTTTAAAGCAGGGGACAAGTCGTTACCATCAAATTACCGTCCAATAAGTAGGCAATTGTAGGCAAATTACTATAGTCGATTATAGCTGATAACATAAGAAGCCATCTCGATAGGCATAATTTGATTAATGATACTCAACATGGATTCACCAGGGGCCGTTCCTGCCTAACTAATTTATTAACTTTTTTCAGTAAGGCTTTTGAGGCAGTTGATCATGATAAAGAATTCGATATTGTTTATTTTGATTTTAGTAAGGCTTTTGATAGAGTACCACATCAGAGACTGTTAAAGAAAGTGGCTGCTCATGGCATTGGGGAAAAAGTGTTGTCATGGATCGAGTCATAGCTCACCAATAGGAAGCAGAGGGTGTGCATGAATGGGGTTAAATCGGAGTGGGGATCTGTAACAAGTGGAGTTCCTCAGGGGTCGGTTTTGGGCCCGTTATTGTTTATAATATATATAAATGACCTTGACGAGGGAATTACTAGTGATATGAGCAAATTCGCTGATGACACGAAGATAGGTAGGATAATCGATTCAGACGTAGATGTCAGGGAACTTCAGGAGGATTTAGACAAACTCAATTCCTGGTCAGAAAAATGGCAGATGCAGTTCAATGTAGATAAATGCAAAGTTCTAAAGCTCGGGAATGTTCATAACCCTAGCACCTACCAGCTTAATAATGTTGAACTCAGCCGTACAAAATGCGAAAAGGATTTTGGGGTAATGGTAAGCAGCAACCTCAAACCAAGTCAGCAATGCCTAAGCGTAAGAAATAAAGCAAATAGATTACTGGGATTTATATCAAGAAGTGTAAGCAACAGAAGTCCAGCGGTTATATTACTGCTTTATACATCATTAGTAAGGCCTTACCTAGATTACGCAGCACAGTTCTGGTCTCCATATTACAGAATGGATATAAATTCGTTAGAAAACATTCAGCGACGAATGACAAAGTTAATTCATAGCATTAGAAATCGTCCGTATGAAGAAAGATTGAAGACCCTTAAATTACATTCACTTGTAAGAAGAAGAATGAGGGGAGACATGATCGAGGTATATAAGTGGAAGATGGGTATTAATAAGGGGGATATAAATAAGATCTTGAGGATATCTCTCCAAGAGAGAACCCGCAATAATAGATTCAAATTGGATAAGTTTAGATTTAGAAAGGATATAGGAAAATATTGGTTTGGAAATAGGGTAGTTGATGAGTGGAACAGTCTGCCTTTAGTAGGGTTATTGAAGCTAGGACCTTGGGTATTTTTTTAAATTTTAGGTTGGATAAATACATGAGTGAGAGGGTTTGGGATTTGGGGGACTCGCATTTGAGTCAATATAATCATAAAAGCTTTTTTTTGGGTAGAATTAAAATTAGGTTGGGAATTTTCTGTTAGTGGGATGGATTGTGAAGGACTTGCCTAGTATGGGCCAACATGCCTTTGCTGAGTGTTCTTTTTTTTTTTGTTCTTATGAAGAAAGGGGGGAAAGTTTTATTTGGGATTTTTCAAAGAAGGGGTTTTGAAAAAGAAATTGTCCAGGGGCGAAGGAAAAATTTCTTTGGGCAAACACTGTAAGGATAATGCAGTCCTTTCAGGGCAACTGGGACCACTTTTATGGCCGAAATGACATATATGCCAGGGATGGGGTTCACTTATCCAGGGCAGGGTAGAATTTTCTCTAGCTCAGTTGAGGATGTTGTTAGGGCTTTAAACTAGGATTATTGAGGAAGGGGTTTTGGAATGGTAAATAATGAGGGTCAAAATATTGATTCAGGCTTTTATATCATAAATTTTTAACAATAACAGTAAGCGAGTAACAAGGGGGGAATAATAGTAACAGAATTTTGTAAAACAAAAGCTGAATATGAAAAAGGTTCACAAGAAGATACATCTCAATGTTTTACACCAACTGTCGAAGCGCCAGAGATAAAATTAACGAATTACGTTTGGTAGCATTTCTTGGAACTTTGATGTCATTGCAATAACTGAAAGATGGTATAAAAAAGAGTTGGATATGATTGCTGAGTGT
>WNWK01030456.1:0-23498 GCA_009830355.1 Cherax destructor
GTTTAGAAGATACTCAGAGTTAAAGAACAATAACATATTGTGCACATTAAATTACATGAAATATATTATCATAATTTATATTTTATAATTAAATCATTATATAAAAGTGTAAATAAATGAATAATAATGATAATATTATTATTTTATTAATAATAATAATAATAATAATAATAATATAATATAGTATGTATAGTATATAGTATAAATGTATAAAATATAATAAAAATATAAAATTTATTTGTGAAAATAATATTAAAAACATTGTAAAACGAACCATTGTGGATCTTCCTTCTGGGGGATTGATCCTCATCTCTGGGGGACTGAACCTCATCTCTGGGGGACTGAACCTCATCTCTGGGGACTGAACTCATTTTGGGGGACTGAACCTCATCTCTGGGGACTGAATCTCATCTCGGGAGGACTGAACCTCATCTCTGGGGGACTGAACCTCATCTCTGGGGACTGAACTTCATGTCTGGGGACTGAACCTCATCTCTGGGGACTGAACCTCATCTCTGGGGACTGAATCTCATCTCTGGGGACTGAACCTCATCTCTGAGGGACTGAACCTCATCTCTGGGGGCTGAACTCATGCTGGGGACTGAACCTCATCTCTGGGGACTGAACCTCATCTCTGGGGACTGAACCTCATCTCTGGGGGACTGAACCTCATCTCTGGGGGACTGAACCTCATCTCGGGGGGACTGAACTTCATCTCTGGGGACTGAACTTCATCTCTGGGGACTGAACCTCATCTCTGGGACTGAACCTCATCTCTGGGGGACTGAACCTCATCTCTGGGGACTGAACAAGGTGACTCTCGTCCACCTAAAGTGAATTCTAACAATATTAGAAAGGTGGACGTTTATGAACTAAGGCTAATATTTGTTCAATCAAATGTTCAAACTTGTCAACAATAAGTGTCAAGTGTCAAATAATTCTTACCTAACATGTGTTTATCTCATTACAGGGGCCAGTTCACTGTTATGTATCAAGGCTAACAACACGGAAAAACAATAAGTCTCCTTGACGCTGGAACCAATGTTTTCCACTGGTGAAGGTGATATCTGTGGCTGTTGTTAGTTGAACTTTCTTTGGTGGTGAGAGATGGTGGTAGTTAGTTATGGTGGTGAGAGAGGTGGTAGCTACTTGGGTGAGAGATAGGGTAGTTAGTTATGGTGGTGAGAGATGGTAGTGGTAGTTACTTCTGGTGGTAAGAGGTGGTGGTAGTTACTTCTGGGGTGAGAGATAGTGGTAGTTAGTTATGGTGGTGAGAGATGGTAGGTAGTTACTTCTGGTGGTAAGAGGTGGTGGTAGTTACTTCTGGTGATGAGAGATGGTGGTAAGATATTTTCATTTTAGCTAATAATGGAAATATCTCCAATATACAGTTATGATAATAAAATATTCACAATATTAAAAATACAAAATGTTTAAATAAACAGATTAGTTCAAGGCTCGCAACAGCCGGCATATAAATAACAACTATGTTGAATTAAGGCTCCTTGTATACTTACATTCCTAGTCTATATTAACCGATTAATCATGATCTTAGACCAGGTACTAGCTTACTAATGTGATTACTAAGTGTCCCGTAGCTAGGTTGTTAGCCCACTCAGCTCACACTGAGATCCGTGGTTCGATCCCGGTACGGGTGAAACGTTATGACATGTTTCCTTAAGACACCTGCTGTCCATGTTCACCTAGCAGTAAGTAGGACCTGGGTGTTAGTCGACTGGTGTGGAATGCATCCATGGGACAAAATTAAACAAAGTTGCAGGAAATGCTCTGTATAACCAGGACTTTCTATATACTCTGTCAATGATGTCAGCTATGGTCTGTATAAGTTTGATCATGTTCTTGTACAAAATAATAATAATAATAATAATAATAATAATAATAATAATAATAATAATAATAATAATAATAATAATAATAATAATAATAATAATAATAATAATAATAATATAATAATAATAATAATAATAATAATTAATTATTATTATTATTATTATTACAACTAATTAGCTTACAATCGAGGTTTCAGAGCAAAAATCTAGGAATGTTGCATGTCACCATCCCTCTCCTCTCTGCCCTCTCATACTTTTGAAAGGATTGTTATTATATGGGAAAACTCCGTTTTCCACACACCTGGGATACAGGGTAATATTTCTTATAACTATGGTAGATCAGCTGGAAATTATGGGAAATGAGGCTTCTTTTTCTGATCATTGAGATAAAAATTGCTGGGTTTGTGAGATGCTGGGAAACAGTTCTATGATCATTGAAAGGAAGAGTTGATTGACTGGATACAAGATTATTATTTTTGTATCAGTGAGTCTTAGATGGTTGAGATACCTTCCTTGGGCTTTGAGGTAGAGGGCCAAGGTTAGGAAATATTGGGAACACATTTCTCAGATTAATGAGACAGATGGGGCTGAAATTATGGGATAGAGGAATATATTTCTCATAAGATATATGTAGAGGGCCTGGGCTTATGGGACTCAGACATACCTTTCAGATCATTTGAGCTTTAGTGACTTGGGTATTTCTTTCTTTGAGGGTGGACTTGGTAGGGTTTATGAGATATGAACAGAAAATGGGGGCGACTCGAACCGTGGTCTTCGTATGTAACAGGACTGATACTGTATAATTGAGTCTCGAAACTTACACTGGGATAATTATACTTACAAGAAACTTGTGTGTTCTGTAACCATAAGTGGTACTAGCAGCGATGCTGGGGTCTCATCCCACATACACAAAAACTTTCATGGCAAGCACTATGGTTCGACTCCCCCAAGAAATCACTTGCTATTAGTTACATTTAGCGTTGGTGTAAAATATTTATTACTCTAGATATTGTTTTTATTAACGAATAATCTAAAAAAATAAAACTATTCGCCAAAACTGAGTATTTGGTTTCAGAGTTGAATGAAGCTGTGAAGACTGGCAACGGAGCAATTGTTATTATGCTGCTGCAGAAGTGTCCAGATATAAGAACATGTAAGTCTGTCAAACTTTTACATTTAATGAAAAGTGACATTTATGAACAAAAGTCACAATACCTCGACTGAAACAATACACAAATAACCCACATATAGAAGAGAAAATTACCACGACGTTTCGATCCTAATTGGACCATTTACAAAGTCAGGTTAGTTAAGTTTCGGTCCAAGTCAGTCCGAAACGTCGTATTAAGGTTTTCAGTCCGATGTGCGGGTTATTTCTGTTAAGTGACATTGTGCATTAGACTTTAGAACTATAATATGTCGACCTGGACGTAGTTCCGGGGAGGTCAACGCTCCCCCCCCCGGCCCGGTCCCTGACCAGGTCCACCCTGCCAGGTCCTTGACCAGACCTCCCGGTGGATGTGAATAATAATAATAGCACATAACAGTTATTTGTTGGTTTTCTGCAGATGTTGAATGTAAAACTATGGTTCCTCTTAATAATTAAAACATCTGAAAAAGGCAATGAGTTATTTTGTTCAAACTAAACAGTAAATTTTTTGGAATGAGCTAGATTACTTAATTTAATAAGGAAATGGCTTATGTCTATATTCTTAGGCCTAAGACACAAAACATTATCAATATATATGTACCGCTTAGCTCTATTGTGAAAATTTTTGTTAATTAATCTTGTTTCAAAATATTCCATGTACAAATTGCTAAGGACAGGTGAGGGAGGATTTCCCATTGCCATACCAAACTTCTGAGTGTAAAACTCGTCATTAAACACAAACTTTGCATCAGCAATACAAAGTTTAATAAGTTCAATAATAGCAGGTACTGACAATGGTAAATCGTAATTAACAAGTTCTTAAGATAGGAAACCTAATAAATCATCAACAGGAACTTTTGTAAACAAAGAAGTGACTTCAGGATTAACCATATTGAAATAATTTAAATCAGCCATGGTGGTTAATGTTGGCACTACTCTAGCAAGCTGGTAATGAAGCAATTCATGGTGAAAGTGTTTCTTCATTTTCGGGTCGCCCTGCCTCTGTAGAAGACGGCTGATGTGCTGAGACATTGCTACTGTAGTGGAAGCTTAGATACTATAGTGGAGACTTAGTTACTGTAGTGTAGGCTTGCTGTACTGGAGGCTTAGTTACTGTAGTGGAGGCTTAGATAATGTAGTGGAGGCTTTGTTATTGTAGTGGAGGATTAGTTATTGTGGTGGAGGCTTAGTTACTATAGTGGAGACTTACTTACTGCATTGAAGGCTTAGTTACTGTAGTGGAGGCTTAGTTACTGTTGTGGAGGCTTAGTTACTGACGTGAAGGCTTAGTTACTATAGTGAATTGTTAGTTACTGTAGTGGAGGCTTAGTTACTGTAGTGGAGGCTTAGATAATGTAGTGGAGGCTTAGTTTCTGTAGTAGAGGATTAGTTACTGTAGTGAAGGATTGGTTACTGTAGTGGAAGCTTACTTATTGTAGTGGAGGCTTAGTTACTGTAGTGGAGGCTTACTTATTGTAGTGGAGGCTTAGTTACTGTAGTGGAGACTTAGTGTAGTGTAGGCTTAGTTACTGTAGTGGAGGCTTAGTTACCGTAGTGGAGGCTTAGTTACTGTAGTGGAGGCTTAGTTACTGCAGTGGAGGCTTAGTTACTGTAGTGGAGGCTTAGTTACTATAGTGGACTCATAGTTACTGTAGTGGAGGCTTATTTACTGTAGAGGAATCTTAGTTATTGTAGTGGAGGCTTAGTTACTGTAGTGGAGGCTTAGTTACTGAAGTAGAGGATTAGTTACTGCAGTGGAGAATTAGTTACTGTACTGGAGGACTAGTTACTGTAGTGGAGGCTTAGTTATCGTAGTGGAGGCTTAGTTACTATAGTGGAGAGAAGTAGTCTTGGTAGTTACTTCTCGTAGTGAGAGTTGGTGGTAGTAGTTACTTCTAGGTGGTGAGAGATTGTGGTAGTTACTTTTGGTGGTGAGAAATGGTGGTAGTTACTTCTGGTGGTGAGAAGTGGTGGTGGTAGTTACTTGAGGTGGTGACAGATGGTTTTGGTAGTTCTGGTGACGAATGGAGGATGTGGTTACGTTTTGTGGTTAAAGATGGTGGTTGTGAAAAGTGGTGACCTGATGCAAATAGTGGTAAATAATAATAATAATAATAATAATAATAATAATTATTTTTTTTTATTAACACATCGGCCGATTCCCACCAAGGCAGGGTGGCCCGAAAAAGAAAAACTTTCATCATCATTCACTCCATCACTGTCTTGCCAGAAGGGTGCTTTACACTACAGTTATAAAACTGCAACATTAACATAAATGTTACTTTGCTCACACTCCAACAGCACGTCAAGTATTAATAATAATATTAATAATAATAATAATAATAATAATAATAATAATAATAATAATACAAATAATAATAATAGAAATGTTCTTCTTATTATTATTATTATTATTACTATTATTATTATTCGTAATGCAAGACACAGATATACCAAAGTTATAATCAACATTCTCTTTTTGGATAACATATTGATGTGCAAGGAGCTTAGATTATGGGTTAAAAATTATTTTTTACAGATCATTGAGGTAAATAGGTCTGAGTTTATTAAACATGGTGATACCTTTCTCAGCTCATTAATGTAGAGACGGCTGGGCTTAATTGATGCAGGATACTTCTCTTCAATTATTGGAATAGTTGAAACTAGATTAATAGATAATTAGAATATTTTGAAGGATCATATAACACCAGAAAATATTCTTGTTACTGTTTAGAAGATACTCAGAGTTAAAGAACAATAACATATTGTGCACATTAAATTACATGAAATATATTATCATAATTTATATTTTATAATTAAATCATTATATAAAAGTGTAAATAAATGAATAATAATGATAATATTATTATTATTATTAATAATAATAATAATAATAATAATAATATAATATAGTATGTATAGTATATAGTATAAATGTATAAAATATAATAAAAAATATAAAATTTATTTGTGAAAATAATATTAAAAAAAACATTGTAAAACGAACCATTGTGGATCTTCCTTCTGGGGGATTGATCCTCATCTCTGGGGGACTGAACCTCATCTCTGGGGGACTGAACCTCATCTCTGGGGGACTGAATCTCATCTCTGGGGGACTGAACCTCATCTCTGGGGGACTGAATCTCATCTCTGGAGGACTGAACCTCATCTCTGGGGGACTGAACCTCATCTCTGGGGGACTGAACTTCATGTCTGGGGGACTGAACCTCATCTCTGGGGGACTGAACCTCATCTCTGGGGGACTGAATCTCATCTCTGGGGGACTGAACCTCATCTCTGAGGGACTGAACCTCATCTCTGGGGGACTGAACATCATGTCTGGGGGACTGAACCTCATCTCTGGGGACTGAACCTCATCTCTGGGGGACTGAACCTCATCTCTGGGGGACTGAACCTCATCTCTGGGGGACTGAACCTCATCTCTGGGGGACTGAACTTCATCTCTGGGGGACTGAACTTCATCTCTGGGGGACTGAACCTCATCTCTGGGGGACTGAACCTCATCTCTGGGGGACTGAACCTCATCTCTGGGGGACTGAACAAGTGTGACTCTCGTCCACCTAAAGTGGAATTCTAACAATATTAGAAAGGTGGACGTTTATGAACTAAGGCTAATATTTGTTCAATCAAATGTTCAAACTTGTCAACAATAAGTGTCGTAAGTGTCAAATAATTCTTACCTAACATGTGTGTTATCTCATTACAGGGGCCAGTTCACTGTTAGCTGCTATCAAGGCTAACAACACGGAAAAAACAATAAGTCTCCTTGACGCTGGAACCAATGTTTTCTTCACTGGTGAAGGTGATATCTGTGGCTGTTGTTAGTTGAACTTTCTTTGGTGGTGAGAGATGGTGGTAGTTAGTTATGGTGGTGAGAGATGGTGGTAGCTACTTCTGGGGGTGAGAGATAGTGGTAGTTAGTTATGGTGGTGAGAGATGGTAGTGGTAGTTACTTCTGGTGGTAAGAGGTGGTGGTAGTTACTTCTGGGGGTGAGAGATAGTGGTAGTTAGTTATGGTGGTGAGAGATGGTAGTGGTAGTTACTTCTGGTGGTAAGAGGTGGTGGTAGTTACTTCTGGTGATGAGAGATGGTGGTAAGATATTTTCATTTTAGCTAATAATGGAAATATCTCCAATATACAGTTATGATAATAAAATATTCACAATATTAAAAATACAAAATGTTTAAATAAACAGATTAGTTCAAGGCTCGCAACAGCCGGCATATAAATAACAACTATGTTGAATTAAGGCTCCTTGTATACTTACATTCCTAGTCTATATTAACCGATTAATCATGATCTTAGACCAGGTACTAGCTTACTAATGTGATTACTAAGGTGTCCCGTAGCTAGGTTGTTAGCCCACTCAGCTCACACTGAGATCCGTGGTTCGATCCCCGGTACGGGTGGAAACGTTATGACATGTTTCCTTAAGACACCTGCTGTCCATGTTCACCTAGCAGTAAGTAGGTACCTGGGTGTTAGTCGACTGGTGTGGAATGCATCCATGGGACAAAATTAAACAAAGTTGCAGGAAATGCTCTGTATAACCAGGGACTTTCTATATACTCTGTCAATGATGTCAGCTATGGTCTGTATAAGTTTGATCATGTTCTTGTACAAATAATAATAATAATAATAATAATAATAATAATAATAATAATAATAATAATAATAATAATAATAATAATAATAATAATAATAATAATAATAATAATAATAATAATAATAATAATAATAATAATAATAATTATTATTATTATTTTATTATTACAACTAATTAGCTCTACAATCGAGGTTTCAGAGCAAAAATCTAGGAATGTTGCATGTCACCATCCCTCTCCTCTCTGCCCCTCTCATACTTTTTGAAAGGATTGTTATTATATGGGAAAACTCCGTTTTTCCACACACCTGGGATACAGGGGTAATATTTCTTATAACTATGGTAGATCAGCTGGAAATTATGGGAAATGAGGCTTCTTTTTTCTGATCATTGAGATAAAAATTGCTGGGTTTGTGAGATGCTGGGAAACAGTTCTATGATCATTGAAAGGAAGAGTTGATTGACTGGATACAAGATTATTATTTTTGTATCAGTGAGTCTTAGATGGTTGAGATACCTTCCTTGGAGCTTTGAGGTAGAGTGGGCCAAGGTTAGGAAATATTGGGAACACATTTCTCAGATTAATGAGACAGATGGGGCTGAAATTATGGGATAGAGGAATATATTTCTCATAAGATATATGTAGAGGGGCCTGGGCTTATGGGACTCAGACATACCTTTCTCAGATCATTTGAGCTTTAGTGACTTGGGTATTTCTTTCTTTGAGGTGGACTTGGTAGGGTTTATGAGATATGAACAGAAAATGGGGGGCGACTCGAACCGTGGTCTTCGTATGTAACAGGACTGATACTGTATAATTGAGTCTCGAAACTTACACTGGGATAATTATACTTACAAGAAACTTGTGTGTTCTGTAACCATAAGTGGTACTAGCAGCGATGCTGGAGTCTCATCCCACATACACAAAAACTTTCATGGCAAGCACTATGGTTCGACTCCCCAAGAAATCACTTGCTATTAGTTACATTTAGCGTTGGTGTAAAATATTTATTACTCTAGATATTGTTTTTATTAACGAATAATCTAAAAAAATAAAACTATTCGCCAAAACTGAGTATTTGGTTTCAGAGTTGAATGAAGCTGTGAAGACTGGCAACGGAGCAATTGTTATTATGCTGCTGCAGAAGTGTCCAGATATAAGAACATGTAAGTCTGTCAAACTTTTACATTTAATGAAAAGTGACATTTATGAACAAAAGTCACAATACCTCGACTGAAACAATACACAAATAACCCACATATAGAAGAGAGAAAATTACCACGACGTTTCGATCCTAATTGGACCATTTACAAAGTCAGGTTAAGTTAAGTTTCGGTCCAAGTCAGTCCGAAACGTCGTATTAAGGTTTTCAGTCCGATGTGCGGGTTATTTCTGTTAAGTGACATTGTGCATTAGACTTTAGAACTATAATATGTCGACCTGGACGTAGTTCCGGGGAGGTCAACGCTCCCCCCCCCGGCCCGGTCCCTGACCAGGTCCACCCTGCCAGGTCCTTGACCAGACCTCCCGGTGGATGTGAATAATAATAATAGTGCACATAACAGTTATTTGTTGGTTTTCTGCAGATGTTGAATGTAAAACTATGGTTCCTCTTAATAATTAAAACATCTGAAAAAGGCAATGAGTTATTTTGTTCAAACTAAACAGTAAATTTTTTGGAATGAGCTAGATTACTTAATTTAATAAGGAAATGGCTTATGTCTATATTCTTAGGCCTAAGACACAAAACATTATCAATATATATGTACCGCTTAGCTCTATTGTGAAAATTTTTGTTAATTAATCTTGTTTCAAAATATTCCATGTACAAATTGCTAAGGACAGGTGAGGGAGGATTTCCCATTGCCATACCAAACTTCTGAGTGTAAAACTCGTCATTAAACACAAACTTTGCATCAGCAATACAAAGTTTAATAAGTTCAATAATAGCAGGTACTGACAATGGTAAATCGTAATTAACAAGTTCTTAAGATAGGAAACCTAATAAATCATCAACAGGAACTTTTGTAAACAAAGAAGTGACTTCAGGATTAACCATATTGAAATAATTTAAATCAGCCATGGTGGTTAATGTTGGCACTACTCTAGCAAGCTGGTAATGAAGCAATTCATGGTGAAAGTGTTTCTTCATTTTCGGGTCGCCCTGCCTCTGTAGAAGACGGCTGATGTGCTGAAAAAAAGCACTTTTGTGTTGGTTAAGACCTAATCAGTCATTAAGATGGATTTTATATGGCACATAACAAAATAGTAAATTTCTCTGAAGGGATTTTTTGGTGAGTGTTATTAAACGTATGTATATATGTATGTTATGTATTTTCTTCTTGGTTTTAAAAGTGAAATAGGAACATAATATATACTACCATACCCTCAGGGAAAGCTGCCAAGGAAGAGTCTATGAAACACAACTATACAGAAATTACAAAAATCCTCGAAGGTCAGTCAATGCTTAATAATTACAAATATTACATATAAGTATAATTTTTCACTAAACAAATGTTCAACACACACACACACACACACACACACACACACACACACACACACACACACAAATCTGCTGTACAAAGCTGTTGTACAGCCACATCAGGAGGAGAACAACAGTCAAGGACCAGGTGATCAGGCTGAGGAAAGAAGGACGGGAGGTCACAAGAAATGACCGTGAAGTGTGTGAGGAACTCAACATGAGATTCAAAGAAGTGTTCACAGAGGAGACACAAGGGCCTCCAGAAAGGCAGAGAGGTGGGGTACACCATCAGGTGTTCGGCACAATACATACAACTGAGGAGGAAGTGAAGAAACTGCTAAGCGAGCTAGATACCTCAAAGGCGATGGGGCCGGATAACATTTCTCCATGGGTCCTGAGAGAGGGAGCAGAGGAGCTATGTGTACCACTAACAACAATCTTCAACACATCTATCAAAACAGGGCGACTACCTGAGGTATGGAAGACAGCAAATGTAGTCCCAATTTTTAAAAAAAAGAGACAGGCACAAAGCACTAAACTACAGGCCAGTGTCACTGACATGTATAGTATGCAAGGTCATGGAGTATATTATCAGAAAAGTGGTGGAGCACCTAGAAAGGAATGAGCTTATCAACGACAGCCAGCATGGTTTCAGGGATGGGAAATCCTGCATCACAAACCTACTGGAGTTCTATGACAGGGTGACGGCAGTAAGACAAGAGAGAGAGGGGTGGGTAAATTGCATTTTCTTCAACTGTAAAAAGGCGTTTGACACAGTTCCACACAAGAGATTAGTGCAAAAGATGGAGGACCAGGCAGGAATAACAGGGAAGGCACTACAATGGATCAGGGAATACCTGTCAGGAAGACAGCAGCGAGTCATGGTACGTGGCGAGGTGTCAGAGTGGGCGCTTGTAACGAGAGGGGTGCCACAGGGATCAGTCCTAGGTCCGGTGCTGTTTCTGGTATTTGTGAACGACCTGACAGAAGGAATAGACTCTGAAGTGTCCCTGTTTGCAGATGATGTGAAGTTGATGAGAAGAATTCAATCGGAAGAGGAGCAGGTAGAACTACAGAGGGATCTGGACAGGCTGCAGGCCTGGTCCAGCAACTGGCTCCTGGAATTCAACCCCACCAAGTGCAAAGTCATGAAGATTGGGGAAGGGCAAAGAAGGCTACAGACGGAGTATAGTCTAGGGGGCCAGAGACTACAAACCTCACTCAAGGAAAAGGATCTTGGGGTGAGTATAACACCGGGCACATCTCCTGAGGCGCACATCAACCAAATAACTGCTGCAGCATACGGACGTCTGGCAAACCTAGGAACAGCATTCCAACATCTTAATAAGGAGTCATTCAGGACCCTGTACACTGTGTACGTTAGGCCCATACTGGAGTATGCAGCGCCAGTTTGGAACCCTCATCTAGCCAAGCATGTAAGGAAACTAGAAAAAGTGCAGAGGTTTGCAACAAGACTAGTCCCGGAGCTAAGGGGTATGTCCTACGAGGAGAGGTTACGGGAAATCGACGTGACGACATTGGAAGACAGGAGGGATAGAGGGGATATGATAACGACATACAAAATACTGAGAGGAATCGACAAGGAGGACAGAGACAGAAAGTTCCAAAGGTGGGACACAGCAACAAGGGGTCACAGTTGGAAGTTGAAGACTCAGATGAACCACAGGGATGTTAGGAAATATTTCTTCAGTCACAGAGTTGTCAGGAAGTGGAATAGTCTGGGAAGTGATGTAGTGGAGGCAGGATCCATAAATAGCTTTAAAGAGAGGTATGATAAAGCTCATGGGGCGGGTAGAGTGACCGAGTAGCGGCCAGTGAAGAGGCGGGGCCGGGAGCTGTGACTCGACTCCTGCAACCACAACTAGGTGAGTACAGTGTGCTAAAGAGTGGAAAAAGTATAGAAGACAAAGGACCTAGGAAAATAAGGAGATTAGTTGAAGAGCCAGAAACGAATATACACAGATAAGGTGGGAGGGCCAGCGACAATATGAAAACAGCATAGTATCAAAAGCCAAGTCTGATCCAAAGCTGTTGTATAGCCACATCAGCAAGAAAACAACAGTCAATGACCAGGTAACAAGGCTGAAGAAGGAGAAGAGATCATAAGAAATGACCGAGAAATATGTGAAGAGCTCAATACGAGATTTAAGGAAGTACTTTCAGTGGAGACAGAAAGGACTCTAGAAAGCCGGGATGGTGTACATCAACAAGTGCTGGACATAATACACATAACCGAGGAGGAGATGAAGAGGCTGTTGAGTGAACTTGATACTTCAAAGGCAGTAGGACCAGACAACAGTCCTTGAAGCAGGGACGCTAACAACAATTTTCAACACATCAGTCGAAACAGGGCGACTACCTGAGATGTGGAAGGCAGCAAATGTAGTCTCAATTTTTAAGAAAGGAGACAGACACGAAGCATTAAACTACAGACCAGTTTCACTGACGTGTATAGTATGCAAAGCCATGGAGAGATTATCCGGAGAAGAGTGGCGGAGCGCCTAGAAAGAAATGAGCTTATAAACGACAACCAGCACGGTTTCAAGAACGGAAAAACCAATGTCACAAATCTACTGGAGTTTTAGGACAAGGTGACGAAAGTAAGACAAGAGAGAGAGAGAGAGAGAGTGGGGTGGGTAAATTGCATTTTCTTGGACTGCAAGAAGGTTTTCGACACAGTTCCACACAATAGATTATTGCAGAAGATGGAGGACCAGTCGGGTATAACAGGAAGACACCACAACGGAAAAGAGAATACCTGACAGGGAGGCAACAACGAGTCATGGTACGTGACGAGGTGTGAGAGTGGGCGACTGAGGCGAGTAAGGTTCCACAGAGGTCAGTCCAAGGATCAGTGCTGTTTCTGGTATATGTGAATGACATGATGGAAGGTATACATTCAGAAGTGTTGCTGTTTACAGTCGATGTGAGGCTAATGAGGATAATTCAATCGGATGAGGATCAGACAGTACTACAAAGGGATCTGGACAGGCTGCAAGGCTGGTCCAACAACTGTCTCCTAAGTTTAACACCACCAAGTGCAAAATCATGAAGATTGGGAAGGGCAAAGAAGACCGCAGACAGAAAACAGGCTAGGTGGCCAAAGACTGCAAACCTCACTCAAGCAAAACGATCTTGGGGGGTGTATAATACCGAGCACATCTCCTGAGGTGCTCATCAACCAGATAACTGCTGCAGCATATGGTAGCCTGGCAAACCTAAGAATAGCATTGCGACATCTCAGTAACAAATCGTTGAAGACTCTGTACATCGTGAACGTAAGGCCCATACTGGAGTATGCAGCACCAGCTTGGAACTCACACCTGGTCAAGCACGTCGAGGTTAAGGGAAATCGACCTGACGACACTGGAGGACAGGAGGGAGAGCGGGTACATGATAATTACGTATACAATACTGAAAGGAATTGACAAGGTAGATTGGGACAGGATGTTTCGGAGATGGGACACAGCAACAATGAGCCACAAGGATGTTAGGAAGTATTTCTTCAGCCATAGAGTTGTCAGGAAGTGGAACAATCTGGAGAGTGATGTAGTGGAGGCAGGATCCATATATAGTTTTAAGAAGAGATGCGATAAAACTCATGGAGCAGGGAGAGAGTGGACCTAATAGAGACCAGCGAAGAAGCGGGGCCAGGAGCTGTGAATCGCCCCTGCAATCACAAATAGGTAAGTACAAATAGGAAAGTATACACGCACACACACACACACAGGCGAGGTGTCAGAGTGGGCGCCGGTGACGAGTAGGGTTCCACAGGGGTCAGTCCTAGGACCGGTGCTGTTTCTGGGATTTGTGAACGACATGACGGAAGGAATAGACTCCGAAGTGTCCCTGTTTGCAGATGATGTGAAGTTGATGAGAAGAATTCAATCGGACGAGGATCAGGCCGAACTACAAAGGGATCTGGACAGGCTGAGACCTGGTCCAGCAATTGGCTCCTGGAGTTCAACCCCACCAAGTGCAAAGTCATGAAGATTGGGGAAGGACAAAGAAGACCGCAGACGGAGTACAGTCTAGGGGGCCAGAGACTACAAACCTCAATCAAGGAAAAATATCTTGGGGTGAGTATAACACCAGGCACATCTCCTGAGGCGCACATCAACCAAATAACTGCTGCAGCATATGGGCGCCTAGCAAACCTAAGAACAGCATTCCGATAGCTTAATAAAGAATCGTTCAGGACCCTGTACACTGTGTACGTTAGGCCCATACTGGAGTATGCAGCACCAGTTTGGAACCCACACCTAGCCAACCACGTAAAGAAGCTAAAGAAAGTGCAAAGGTTTTGCAACAAGACTAGTCCCAGAGCTAAGGGGTATGTCCTACGAGGAGAGGTTAAGGGAAATCGATCTGACGATACTGGAGGACAGGAGAGATAGGGGGGACATGATAACGACATATAAGATACTGAGAGGAATTGACAAGGTGGACAAAGACAGAATGTTCCAGAGATGGGACACAGCAACAAGAGGACACAGTTGGAAGTTGAAGACTCAGTTGAATCACAAAGATGTTAGGAAGTATTTCTTCAGTCACAGAGTGGTCGGGAAGTGGAATAGTTTGGAAAGCGATGTAGTGGAGGCAGGTTCCATACATAGCTTTAAGGAGAGGTATGATAAAGCTCATGGAACAGGGAGCGTGATCCAGTAGCAGCCAGTGAAGAGGCGGGGCCAAAAGCTATGACTCAACCCCTCCAACCACAACTAGGTTAATACAACTACGTGAGTACACACACACACATACACACACACAAACACACACACATACACACACACACACACACACACACACACACACACACACACACACACACACACATACACACATATTTATATGGTGTCGAATAGATAAAACTTGCGATTTGGGCTTAAATAGAAACGTTCTTCTTGCCGAATAAGGCAAGAGAAAATTTGTGCATGCAATAATTTCTAAAAAATCATTCTAAAAATAACGAAAAATATATATTACATTGTGTTTGTTTATTATTAAATTATTGTAAACTTATCAAAAATATATTTAGTTGGATTAGGCTAAATTAAATTACGCATGTTATAATAAGGTTAGATAAATTGTCTAAGGTTCTCTTGGTACAAAACTATTAATTTTTACATTAACATAGTATGGGCCAAAAGGCCTGCTGCAGTGTTCCTCCTTTCTTATAAATGAAAAAATATATCTGTAAATATATATATTCAGTGATAAGTATTTATGTAATTAATTTTTTACCTTGTTTTCAACTTTACAGACAAGAGTAGACAGTGCCAATGGTGCCCTCAACACTTTGGTAAAAGTCTTCAGAACATCAACAGGTAATTTAAAAAGAAATTAACTAACAACAGCAGGTAATATAACAAGAAAGTAACTAACAACAGCAAGTAATATAACAAGAAAGTAACTAACAAAAAAAATATGAGCCAGAGATAACTGAAAAAAAGAGAGATATAAGAGTAAAACTGCATAATTACTATGAAAAACAGTGAAAATTTTGATAATTAAGAGCGTGATAGATTACTAGGAGTTATCAACACTATAACACTGGTGTTATCAACACTGTAACACTGGTGTTATCAACACTATAACACTGGTGTTATCAACATTGTAACACTGGTGTTATCAACACTATAACACTGGTGTTATCAACACTGTAACACTGGTGTTATCAACACTGTGACACTGGTGTTATCAACACTGTGACACTGTTGTTATGAACACTGTGACACTGGTGTTATCAACACTGTAACACTGGTGTTATCAACACTGTAACACTGGTGTTATCAACACTGTAACACTGGTGTTATCAACACTGTAACACTGGTGTTATCAACACTATAACACTGGTGTTATCAACACTGTGACACTGGTGTTATCAACACTATAACACTGGTGTTATCAACACTATAACACTGGTGGTATCAACACTGTAACACTGGTGTTATCAACACTGTGACACTGTTGTTATCAACACTGTAACACTGGTGTTATCAACACTGTAACACTGGTGTTATCAACACTATAACACTGGTGTTATCAACACTGTAACAATGGTGTTATCAACACTGTAACACTGGTGTTATCAACACTGTAACACTGGTGTTATCAACACTGTAACACTGGTGTTATCAACACTGTAACACTGGTGTTATCAACACTGTGACACTGGTGTTATCAACACTGTAACACTGGTGTTATCAACACTGTAACACTGGTGTTATCAACACTATAACACTGGTGTTATCAACACTGTAACAATGGTGTTATCAACACTGTGGCACTGGTGTTATCAACACTGTGGCACTGGTGTTATCAACACTGTAACACTGTTGTTATAAACACTGTGGCACTGGTGTTACCAACACTGTGACACTGGTGTTACCAACACTGTGGCACTGGTGTTATCAACACTGTTGCACTGGTGTTATCAACACTGGGACATTTGTGTTATCAACACTATGGCACTGGTGTTATCAACACTGTGACATTGGTGTTATCAACACTGTGGCACTGGTGTTATCAACACTGTTACACTGGTGTTATCAACACTGTGACACTGGTGTTATCAACACTGTGACACTGGTGTTATCAACACAGTGACACTGGTGTTATCACCACTGTGGCACTGGTGTTATCAACACTGTTACACTGGTGTTATCAACACTGTGACACTGGTGTTATCAACACTGTGACACTGGTGTTATCAACACTGTGACACTGGAGTTATCAACACAGTGACACTGGTGTTATCACCACTGTGACACTGGTGTTATCAACACTGTTACACTGGTGTTATCAACACTGTGACACTGGTGTTATCAACACTGTGACACTGGTGTTATCAACACAGTGACACTGGTGTTATCACCACTGTGGCACTGGTGTTATCAACACTGTTACACTGGTGTTATCAACACTGTGACACTGGTGTTATCAACACTGTGACACTGGTGTTATCAACACTGTGACACTGGTGTTATCAACACTGTGACACTGGTGTTATCAACACTGTAATACTGGTGTTATCAACACTGTGGCACTGGTGTTATCAACACTGTAACACTGGTGTTATCAACACTGTGACACTGGTGTTATCAACACTGTGGCACTGGTGTTATCAACAATGTGACACTGGTGTTATCAACACTGCTTGTGTTATAACACTGGCACTGTGTTATCAACACTGTACACTGGTGTTATCAACCCTGTGACACTGGTGTTATCAACACTGTGCACGGTGTTATCAAACACTGTGACACTGGTGTTATCAACACTGTGGCACTGGTGTTATCAAAACTGTGGCTGGTGTTATCAACACTGTGGCACTGGTGTTATCAACACTGTGGCACTGGTGTTATCAACACTGTGGTATTGGTGTTATCAACACTGTGGCACTGGTGTTATCAACACTGAGGCACTGGTGTTATCAACACTGTGACACTGGTGTTAGAAACACAGTGCCGCTGGTGTTATCAACACTGTGACACTGGTGTTATCAACACTGTGACACTGGTGTTATCAACACTGTGACACTGGTGTTATCAACACTGTAAAATGGTGTTATCAACACTGTGGCACTGGTGTTATCAACAATGGCACTGGTGTTATCAACACTGTAACACTGGGTGTTATAACACTGTGGCACTGGTGTTACAACACTGTGACACTGGTGTTATCAACATTACACTGTGTGCACTGGTGTTATCAACACTGTGCACTGGTGTTATCAACACTACACTGTGTTATCAACACTATGACACTGGTGTTATCAACACTGTGACATTGTGTTATCAACACTGTGACACTGGTGTTATCAACACTGTAACACTGGTGTTATCAACACTGTGGCACTGGTGTTATCAACACTGTAACACTGGTGTTATCAAAAATGTGACACTGGTGTTATCAACACTGTGGCACTGGTGTTATCAACACTGTGGCACTGGTGTTATCAACACTGTGACATTGGTGTTATCAACACTGTGGCACTGGTGTTATCAACACTGTGACACTGGTGTTATCAACACTGTGACACTGGTGTTATCAACACTGTGACACTGGTGTAACAACACTGTGACACTTTGTTATCAACACAGTGACACTGGTGTTATCAATACTGTTACACTGGTGTTATCAACACTGTGACACTGGTGTTATCAGTACTTTAACACTGGTGTAATCAACACTGTGACACTGGTGATATCAACAATGTGACACTGGTGTTATCAACACTGTGACACTGGTGTTATCAACACTATACCACTAGTGTTATCAACACTGTAACACTTGTGTTATCAACTTTGTGGCACTGGTTTTATCAACACTGTGACACTGGTGCTATCAACACTGTGACACTGGTGTTATCAATACTGTAACACTTGTGTTATCAACACTGTAACACTGTTGTTATCAACACTGTGGCACTGGTGTTACCAACACTGTGGCACTGGTGCTATCAACACAGTGACACTGTTGTTATCAACACTGTGACACTGGTGTTATTAACACTGTGACACTGGGGTTATCAGTACTGTAACACTGGTGTTATCAACACTGTGACACTGGTGTTATCAACACTGTAACACTGATGTTATCAACCTTGTGGCACTGGTTTTATCAACACTGTGACACTGGTGTTATCAACACTGTGACACTGGTGTTATCAATACTGTAACACTGGTGTTGTCAACACTGTAACACTGTTGTTATCAACACTGTATCACTGGTGTTACCAACACTGTGGCACTGGTGCTATCAACACAGTGACACTGTTGTTATCAACACTGTGACACTGGTGTTATCAACAATGTGACACTGGTGTTATCAACACTGTGACACTGGTGTTATCAACATTGTGACGCTGGTGTTATTAACACTGTTACACTGGTGTTATCAACACTGTGACACTGGTGTTATCAACACTGTGACACTGGTGTTATCAACACTATGACACTGGTGTTATCAACACTGTGACACTGGTGTTATCAACACTGTAAAACTGGTGTTATCAACACTGTGGCACTGATGTTATCAACACTGTGGCACTGGTGTTATCAACACTGTGACACTGGTGTTATCAGTACTGTAACACTGGTGTTATCAACACTGTGACACAGGTGTTATCAACAATGTGACACTGGTGTTATCAACACTGTGACACTGGTGTTATCAACTCTGTAACACTGGTGTTATCAACACTGTAACACTGGTGTTATCAACCTGGTTGCACTGGTTTTATCAACACTGTGACACTGGTGTTATCAACACTGTGACACTGGTGTTATCAATACTGTAACACTGGTGTTATCAACACTGTAACACTGTTGTTATCAACACTGTGGCACTGGTGTTATCAACACTGTGGCACTGGTGTTATCAACACAGTGACACTAGTGTTATCAACACTGTGACTATGGTGTTATCAACACTGTGACACTGGGGTTATTAACACTGTGACAATGGTGTTATCAACACTGTGACACTGGTGTTATCAACACTGTGACACTGGTGTTATCAACACTGTGACACTGGTGTTATCAACACTGTGACACTGGTGGGATCAACACTCTAACACTGGTGTTATCAACACTGTAACACTGGTGTTATCAACCCTGTTGCACTGGTGTTGTCAACACTGTAACACTGGTGTTATCAACACTGTTACACTGGTGTTATCAACACTGTGGCACTGGTGTTACCAACACTGTGGCACTGGTGTTATCAACACTGTGGCACTGGTGTTATCAACACTGGCACTGGTGTTATCAACACTGTAACACTTGTTATCAACACTGTGGAACTGGTGTTATCAACAATGTGACACTGGTGTTATCAACTCTGTGACACTGGTGTTACCAACAGTGTGGCACTGGTGTTATCAAGACTGTAACACTAGTGTTGTCAACACTGTAGCACTGGTGTTATCAACACTGTGACACTTGTTATCAACACTGTGGCATTGGTGTTATCAACACTGTGACACTGGTCTTATATACACTGTGGCACTGGTGTTATCAACACTGTTGCACAGGTGTTATCAACACTGTGGCACTGGTGTTATCAACACTGTGACATTGGTGTTATCAACACTGTGGCACTGGTGTTATCAACACTGTGACACTGGTGTTATAAACACTGTGACACTGGTGTTATCAACACTGTGACACTGGTGTTAACAACACTGTGACACTTTTGTTATCAACACAGTGACACTGGTGTTATCAATACTGTTACACTGGTGTTATCAACACTGTGACACTGGTGTTATCAGTACTTTAACACTGGTGTAATCAACACTGTGACACTGGTGATATCAACAATGTGACACTGGTGTTATCAACACTGTGACACTGGTGTTATCAACACTGTACCACTAGTGTTATCAACACTGTAACACTTGTGTTATCAACTTTGTGGCACTGGTTTTATCAACACTGTGACACTGGTGTTATCAACACTGTGACACTGGTGTTATCAATACTGTAACACTTGTGTTATCAACACTGTAACACTGTTGTTATCAACACTGTGGCACTGGTGTTACCAACACTGTGGCACTGGTGCTATCAACACAGTGACACTGTTGTTATCAACACTGTGACACTGGTGTTATTAACACTGTGACACTGGGGTTATCAGTACTGTAACACTGGTGTTATCAACACTGTGACACTGGTGTTATCAACACTGTAACACTGATGTTATCAACCTTGTGGCACTGGTTTTATCAACACTGTGACACTGGTGTTATCAACACTGTGACACTGGTGTTATCAATACTGTAACACTGGTGTTATCAACACTGTAACACTGTTGTTATCAACACTGTATCACTGGTGTTACCAACACTGTGGCACTGGTGCTATCAACACAGTGACACTGTTGTTATCAACACTGTGACACTGGTGTTATCAACAATGTGACACTGGTGTTATCAACACTGTGACACTGGTGTTATCAACATTGTGACGCTGGTGTTATTAACACTGTTACACTGGTGTTATCAACACTGTGACACTGGTGTTATCAACACTGTGACACTGGTGTTATCAACACTATGACACTGGTGTTATCAACACTGTGACACTGGTGTTATCAACACTGTAAAACTGGTGTTATCAACACTGTGGCACTGATGTTATCAACACTGTGACACTGGTGTTATCAACACTGTGGCACTGGTGTTATCAACACTGTAAAACTGGTGTTATCAACACTGTGGCACTGGTGTTATCAACACTGTGACACTGGTGTTATCAGTACTGTAACACTGGTGTTATCAACACTGTGACACAGGTGTTATCAACAATGTGACACTGGTGTTATCAACACTGTGACACTGGTGTTATCAACTCTGTAACACTGGTGTTATCAACACTGTAACACTGGTGTTATCAACCTTGTTGCACTGGTTTTATCAACACTGTGACACTGGTGTTATCAACACTGTGACACTGGTGTTATCAATACTGTAACACTGGTGTTATCAACACTGTAACACTGTTGTTATCAACACTGTGGCACTGGTGTTATCAACACTGTGGCACTGGTGTTATCAACACAGTGACACTAGTGTTATCAACACTGTGACTATGGTGTTATCAACACTGTGACACTGGGGTTATTAACACTGTGACAATGGTGTTATCAACACTGTGACACTGGTGTTATCAACACTGTGACACTGGTGTTATCAACACTGTGACACTGGTGTTATCAACACTGTAACACTGGTGTTATCAACACTGTAACACTGGTGTTATCAACACTGTAACACTGGTGTTATCAACACTGTGACACTGGTGTTATCAATACTGTAACACTGGTGTTATCAACACTGTAACACTGGTGTTATCAACACTGTAACACTGGTGTTATCAACACTGTGACACTGGTGTTATCAACACTGTAACACTGGTGTTATCAACACTGTAACACTGGTGTTATCAACACTGTAACACTGGTGTTATCAACACTGTGACACTGGTGTTATCAACACTGTAACACTGGTGTTATCAACACTGTAACACTGGTGTTATCAACACTGTAACACTGGTGTTATCATCAAACATCAACACATGACACTTAAACGGTGGAACTGTCGTCATCTATGTGAAAATGATCTAGTCCAGTTTGAGAAACACTAAACTTTCCTTATACCTGAAGGAGTATACCTGGAGGAATAAACCTTGAGGAGCATATCTGCAGGAGTACACTGGTGGAGTATACCTGGAGGAGTATACCTGGAGTAGTATACATGGAGGAGTATTACTGCAGGAGTTTACCTTGAGGAGTTTACCTTGAGGAGTATATCTGCAGGAGTACAAATGGAGGAGTAACCAGGGGTCAATGCCCCCGCTGCCTATCCCATGACCACGCTTGCTGTCAATCTAGGGCTGATCAACCAGGCTGTTACTGCTAGCCGGACACAAACCAACGTAAGAAAAACAGCCTGGCTGGTCACGTACTGATTTTAGGTATCTGTTCACCTCCCTCTTGAAAACAACCATTTGTTTCGAAGACAGCCAGAGGATTTGAGGACTGCCAAGGGTCTTAAAGACAGCCAGAGGTCTTAAAGACAGCCAGCGGTCTTGAAGACAGCCAGGGGTTTTGGAAACAGCCAGGGGTCTTGGAAACTGCCAGGGGTCTTGAAGACAGCCAGGGGTCTTGAAGACAGCCAGGGGTCTTGAAGACAGCCAGGGATCTTGAAGACAGCCAGGGGTCGTGGAGACAGCCAGGGGTTTGAAGACATTCAGGGGTCTTGAAGACAGCCAGAGGTCTTGAAGACAGCCAGGACGCTTGAAGACAGCCAGGGGTCTTGAAGACAGCCAGGGGTCTTGAAGACAGCTAGGGGTCTTGAAAACAGTGAGGGGTCTTGAAGACAGCCAGGGGTCTTGAAGACAGCCAGGGGTATTGAATACAGCCAAGGGTCTTGAAGACAGCCAGGGGTCTTGAAGATAACCAGGGATCTTGAAGACAGTGAGGGGTCTTGAAGACAGACAGGGGTCCTGAAGACAGCCAGGAGTCATTAAGACAGCCAGGGGTCTTGAAGACAGCTAGGGGTCTTGAAGACAGCCAGGGGTCTAGAAGACAGCCAGCGGTCTTGGAGACAGCCAGGGGTCTTGAAGACAGCCAGGGGTCTTGAAGACAGCCAGCGGTCTTGGAGACAACCAGGGGTCTTGAAGACAGCCAGGGGTCTTGAAGACAGTTAGGGGTCTTCACGACAGCCAGGGGTCTTGAAGACAGCCAGTGGTCTTGAAGACAGCAAGGGATCTTGAAGAGAGCGAGGGGTCTTGAAGAATGCCAGGGGTCTTGAAGACAGTCAGGGGTCTTGAAAACAGCCAGGGGTCTTGAAGAC
>WNWK01030457.1:0-23498 GCA_009830355.1 Cherax destructor
AAATAACCCGGGGCCCCGTTTGGCAATGCTCTCGCTTCCCCGCTAGGGGCCTGGTTCGATTCCTGAAAGGGTAAAAACATTGGGGGGTTTTCCTTATACCTGTTGTCCATGTTGACCCATCAGTAAAATAGGTACCTGGGTGTTAGTGGACTGGTTTGGGTCACACCCCGGGCACTGACCTGTTTCCCCCGGAAATTACATAACAAGGACTTTCTATATGTAGATGTCATTTTCAGATGGTCTGTATACCTTGTACATGTACGTGTAGAAAAAAAGATATTTTATTATTTTATCCATCAGTAGCCAGGAGGCTGGTTCAGGGTCATGGCCCGGCCCCGGACCTTCATGATAAACATTTTCAGCAAAAATGCAACATTTACCATTGTAATAAAACAGTTTTTTGGAAAAAGCAGAACTGAAATTTAGTTAAAAAAATTTATTAACAGATACAAACTTTGTGGGGTTTTTCCCAAAGGGGAAACTGGACAAATATCCCCCGGTGCCAGATAAACCAGGCTGTGATGGATATGTGGGGCAGGGGGCCCCACCCGGTTGACCAGGAAACCCCCGGACCCTGGCCCATGGCCGGGCTCGAGTGTCTCTGAAACCTTGGAATAAAAGGTTTAAAAGGTTTGTTTAGTTTGGAATTTTGGGACAAGGTCTACTGGGTCACAGAAACATTTTTAAACAACAAAAACATAAAAAAAACTTGTTAAGTCTACTGTGTCTCAAACCAGACTTGTTGTTTTGCAAGACTAGTTTGAACAACATTCTAATGGGGTTTCCCGGTGGTTTCCCCCGGCCTCCCAAACCCGGAGAAAATTCCGGGGGTCAACCTCCCGGCCCTGTCAGGACCAGGCCCCCATGGTGGATCAAGCCTGATCAATCAGGTGTTTCTCCCACGTGATCCAGCTGAACCACACCCCCTTGGGGGCCGACTTTAGGTGCCTGTCCAGTGCCTGCGAAGACAGCCAGGGGTTTTTGGTAAACCCCTGATGTATGCTGGGAGGCAGTTGAACAGTCTTGGGCCCCCGACCCTTTTCTCTTATCTCAGTGGCACCACTGCTTTTCATTAGGGGAAAATTTTCACCGTCTGCCAAATTTTTTTTTGGGGGGACGGGGAAATTTGGTACTAATCCCTCGAAATTTTCCATTATATAACAAGATCTCCCCCCTTTTAGGGGGACAGGTTTTGGAAACCGCGTTCCCAGAATTGGGTGGTTTATCGTTTGCTGCCTGAAGGTTTTCTCCTTTTTTGGTCGCAATTTCACCCGCCGAAAGGTGCGTTATTGACAATTTCCCGCCCAATGAACAAGCGACCTGAAAAATTTAACATGGGCGCATCCCTGGTTTTGAAGGTTCCATTATCCATCCTGTCTTTTCACAGATCGATTGATCAATGTTATGGTCCCGGGTGGATCCTCTTTCACTCCCAGGCTTTTTACATTTTTTTTCCTCATTGTGTGGTTGGAATTTGTTTTATACTCCGATGAAGTTTTTTCCCCCTTTTTCCCCAATCGGGAAATTAAAATTTCTCATCATTGAACTTCAATTGTTTCTGCAGCCCATTTAAAGATTTGGTTGATGTCTGCTTAGTCTTCATGTCTTCAATGGGGGAAATGTCTAAATTCGGTTTCTCTAAAAGGGAAGCACGGCACTGTGGCTTTTTCCTGTCTATGTCCGTTTGAGGATGAGGAACAGGATGGGGGGAGTACTGGCCTTGTGGAAAGACTTTTCCCCCTGTGGTGTTCCGGGCCCGGCTTTCCCGATGGTCACCGGTGGTGTCCCGGGCCCGGGGCTTCCCCCCGAGGTCACCGGGGTGTCCGACCTGGGTCTTCCCAGATGGGCAGGGGGGGTCCCCCCGGGGCGTGCTACCTCCCGGGGGGCCGTGCTAGCACCCGGGAGGCCTCAGCACCTCGGGGGGCCGTGCAGCCCCGGGAGGCCGTGCAACTCCGAGGCCCGCAAGGGGGCCGTCCGGGACCCGGGGGGCCGTGCTAGCCTCCGGGAGGCCGTGCTGCACTCAGGGGGGCCGGCTAGCACCCAGGAGGCCGTGCAGCACCAAGGGGGCCCGTGCCCCCCCGGGAGGCTGTGCTATCACCCCGGGGGGCCCGTGGCACCCGGGGGGCCCGTGCTAGCCTCCAGGAGGCCGTGCTAGCACCCCGGGGGCCCGTTGGCACCCGGGAAAGCCGGCAGCCCCGGGACCCTTTGGCACCACGGTACGGCGCACTCAAAACCGTCTGCCCCCGGGGGGTGTGCGCACCCCGGGGGGCCGTGTTAGCCCCCTGGGGGGCCCTTTAGCCCCCGGGGAGGCCTGCTGCACCCCGGGGGGCCCGTTCTAGCACCCAGGAGGCCGTGCAGCACTCGGGGGCCGTCCCTGCACTCCGGGAGGCCGTGCAGCCCCCCGGGACCGTTCCCCCGGGAGGCCGTGCTGCACCCGGGAGGCCGTGCTGCCCGGGGGGGCCGTGCTGCATCCGGGGGGCCGTGCTACCCCCGGGAGGCCTTGCACCCCGGGCCGTGTGCCCCAGGGGGGTTTCTGGCCTCCGGAGGCCGTGCTGCCTGGAGGCCGTGCAGCCCCCCGGGAGGCCGTGCACCCCCGGGGGGCGTGCAAGCCTCCGAGAGGGCCTAGCCCCCCCGGGAGGCTCTATCCCCAGGGGGCCGTGCTACACCCAGAGAGGCCGTGCGCACTCCGGGAGGCCGTGCTAGCCCCCGGGGGCTTTCTAGCACCCAGAGGGGCCGTCTGCACCCCGGGAGGCCGGCTGCCCCCGGGGGCCGTGGCCCCCAGGAGGCCCTGCTGCCCCCGGAAGGCCCCCCCCGTGCAGCCCCCGGGGGAGGCCGGCCCTCCAGGCCGTTAGCCCCCCCGGAGGCCGTGCTAGCACCCCGGGAGGCCGTGCTAGCACCGGGGGCCGTGCTGCACCCGGGAGGCCGTGCTAGCCCCCCGGGCCGTGTTCCCCCCGGGGGGCCCGTGCTAGCCCCCGGGGGGGCCGGCTAGCCCCGGGGAGGCCGGGGCACTCCGGGGGAACCTGCAGCACCCCCGGAGGGTGCAGCCCCCGGGGGCCGTCGCCCCGGGGGCCCATGCAGCCCCCGGGAGGGGGTCCCCACAACGGGAGGCCCCCTGGGTGCTAGCACCCGGGGGGCCCGGGGGCTGCCTGGGGGGGCCCGTGGGGCACTGGGGAACCCGTGCGAAATCCGGAGGTTTTTAGTTTTTGGGAAAACCCCGTCCCCAAGCACCCCGGGGGGCCCCTTTTCCCCCTAAGGCCACTGGGGGGCCGGCTAGCCCCCAGGGGGTGCGGGGCACTGGGAGGCCGGCTAGCACCCGGGGGGCCCCGTGCTAGCCTGGGAGGCCGTGCTAGCCCCGGGGGCCCCGGGCTAGAAAACTGGAGGCCGTGTTTCCCCCCGGGGGGGCCCCGTGCACCCCGGGAGGCCGTGCGGGCCCCCCGGGGGGGCCGTGTTTCCCCAAACTCCGGGAGGCCGGCAGCCCCCCCCGGGGGGGAGGCCTTTTGGAAAGGAACAAAAAGGGGGCCCCTGCAGCCCCCGGGGGAGGCCGTGCTAGCACCCGGGAGGGGCCGGCAGACCCAGTGGGCCCCCGGGGGGTTAGCCCCCCAGGGGCCGTGCTCCCCCCGGGGGGGCCGTGTTTTCCAGGGGGGGGCCCGTGCAGCACCCGGGGGCCTGCTAGCCCCCCGGGGAGGCCTTGCCCCCCTTTCCAAAAGGCTGCTAGACCCGGGAGGCCGTCCCAGCAACCCCCCAGGAGGCCGTGCTAGCACCCCGGGGGGGCCCCGTCTGCACCCGGGGGGGCCGTGCTAGCATCCCGGGAGGCCTGCTAGCCCCCGGGAAAGGCCGGGGAAAGGGAACCCCCCGGGGGCCGTTTTTCACCCGGGGGGCGTGTTTAGGACCTTTTGGAAAGGCCGTCCCTAGCCCCGGGGGGCCCTTAGCACCCGGGAGGCCGTAAAAACCCCCCGGGGAGGCCCGGGGTGCTAGCACCCGGGGGGTCCCTGGGCCCCCCCGGGAGGCCTCCCCGGGGGCCCCTCCCCAAAGGGGGCCCCTGCGGGCCCCGGGGGGCCGTGCGGGCACCCCGGGGGCCGTGCGGGCACTGGGGGCCGTTAGCACCCCGGGGGGCCGCCCGGGTTTTTGGGGGGCCATGCTAGCCCCCCGGGGGGCCGTTCCCCAGTCCGGGCCCCGGGTGCGGGGCCCCCGGGAGGCCTTTAGCACCTCGGGGGCCTGCTAGCCCCCCAAGGGGGCCCTTTTCTGGGAACCAGGGGGGCCTCCCTCCCCTTGGGAGGCCGTGCCATGGGGAGGCCATGCTAGCACTCGGGGGGGCCTTCCCCCCCCGGGGGGCCTTCCTAGCCCCCGGGGGGGCCCCGTGTTTCCCCCGGGGAGGCTGCCCTTAGCCCCCGGGGGGGCCCCAGGCCCCCGGGGGCCTGCTAGCCCCCCGGGGGGCCTGCACTCTGGGAGGCCGTGCGGGCACTCCGGGAGGATGTGCAGCACCCCCAGGCCGTGCAGCCCCCGGGGGGTGCTAGCCCCCGGGGGGCCGTGCTAGCCCCGGGGGGGTCCCCGGGGGGGGCCCCTGACCCCCCGGGAACCCGCCTCCGGGAGGCCCCCCCGCCCCGGGAGGCCGTGCGCACTGGGGGGCCATTCTAGCACCCCGGGGAGGCCGTGGGGCACCCGGGGGGCCCGGTGCTAGCACCCGGGGGGGCCCCGGCTTCCCCCGGGGGCGGCGCCTGGGGGCCCCTGCTAGGACTCGGAAACCCGTTTGCCTCCTGGGGCCGGCAGCCCCGGGGGGGCCCCCCCAAACCCCCCGGGGGCCGTGCTGTACCCCGGGAGGCCGTGCGGCACTCTAGGCCGTGCCCCCCGGGGGCCCGTGCAGTTTTCGTGTCAGTATCAATATACCCGTAAAGTGTATTTTCCCCTTTTATACGTGGCCCCTTTGCGTGGGGTCACGGACCCGCTGACGTCGGGAAGGCCAGTGCATGTGCACAGCCTTCAAAAGGGGCACTCCTCACTAACGTTAGACCCACGGGGCCCCCGGGGCAGACGGCGTGGCTGGACCCCATTTACTTACTGTAAATATCCGAACCCCTCAAAAGGAGTATCTTTGCCCCCTATATATCTCCCCCAAGCCCCCCGGGCAAGTGGAGCAGCGGAAAGAATTTTACCCCCTTACATGTTATAGAAAATAGATTTCCCCAAACAAGCAAACAGCCCCCGGGGCCCACCACGTTACCAGCTCCTACATCCAAAAAACTACCCATCTGGGATCTCTGGTCAAAAGTCCCCTTTTTTTAAATTTTTTCTAAATACGAGGGTTGACCCCGGGGTTTTTAAATTCTGTAAGTAAGCCAGTGAGGGGGAGTCCCATTCAAGCCAGAAACCCCAGCTACGCAGCGGGGTTAAAAGCCTCCTTGCGCTAATTTGTTCAAGATTCCCCAGTCAATCTGTGTGAAAAAAATTCTTTCTAAAACCCGCAAGCCCCCTCTGCCCCCCGCGGAAAGAATGAGTCCCCCATTTTCCCCCTTTTTTACCCCAGTGACCCGTTTTTGTGTACAACCCCCCCCTGGGATTCCTGGGTTATTTGCCCCCCCGGGTTAAGTTCTTTAAACGGCAAGCCACAGGCGCACGCGGGGAGTGGGGCAAAACCCCCCAGAACCCCCCCCCCCCCCCACGCAAACAGACGCCTTAACCCGTGCATCCACCCACACAAAGCTAAGTGTGGATTTTTTCCCCCCTTTAAATGGGCCCCGCAAGCAGTTTTTAAAACCCCGGTCGGAAGGGGTCCTGGGTTTTCTTCGGGAAAGTTTGCCAACTGTAAAAACCCTTTTTTTCGTATTTCCCCAAAGTTTATGAAATTACTTTCCCAGATATCTGCCGAGTGGATCCCCCACCCCACCATCCCCCCGGGCCCCCACCACCACGTTTTAGTCAATTTTTTCACCTAGAGACATTTATTGTGTTGTTGTTTTTTTTTTTAGATAATCTATAGACAATTTATCTGCGAGTTACTAAATTTTTTAGTTACCCCAAAATGTTCTGTTTAAATTTTTTATTTGCATTAATTTTTTTATTTCACTAGTATTGTCTCTTGTTAGTTACTTATAATTTCTGTGAATTTGTTGTGTTACCCAAGTATGCAGTAAATTTTTTTTTTTAAGTTATCTTGTTTTCCCCAAAATTCCATCAAGTAAAATTTTTTAAAAAAATTTTTTTTAAATTTTTTTCCCCCGCATTACCCATGTGTTGTTTAAAATTTTTTGTTTTGTTAATTATTGTGTTTTCCCCAAAATTTAAAATTTTCCCAGAGTTATTTTTTTTTATCTTCCCTTGTTTGTTTTAATTTTTTTTGTTAATTTTAATTTTTTGCTTGCCCCAAACCATTTTTTTTCCCCCAAAAATTTTTAAAAATTTTCCAGTAATATTCCCCCCAATTTTATGTGTT
Organism: Cherax destructor; assembly: GCA_009830355.1. NCBI lineage: Eukaryota > Metazoa > Arthropoda > Malacostraca > Decapoda > Parastacidae > Cherax > Cherax destructor. Next base: position 6,428 of record WNWK01030457.1, read on the forward strand.
GCAGTCAGTGTTTTTTTTCCCCTTCCTGCTATTTTTTTTTGTACTTGTTTTTTTTGTATAGTGCAATTCCTTCTTTTTCAGTTTTGACAAAAACACTGAAGATTTTTTTTCCAATAATTACTTGTATATAGTCAAAAGAGCCTTTATTTTTTTTATACAGTAAGTTAACTTTTTGTGCCGAATGAGTATCTTCCCCGGCTAATGTAATTTTTCCCATTTTTTTTTTTTTAAATTTTTTTCATTTGTTTTCATGTGTTGTTGAACAAATTCCTCTTAGTTTGTCTAAAGTCAGTGTTTTTTTTAAATTGTTCAGTAACTGTTTCTTTGGGGTTACCTTGCTTTGCTTGAATTTAAAAAATTTTTCCAAACTATTTTATTTCTAATATCTTTGTGTTGTGTGAAAATAATTTACCCCAGTGAAAATTTTTTTTTCAATCAGTCATTCCGAAATTAAACTTGGAAAAGAAATTGGCCAGTATTCACCTTGTTTTATCAATTTTGTTGTGTTTAATTGCTCTAGTAACTTGTCATTTAAAAAGGTAATAAAAATTTTTCCCCAAATAATTTTAAAATTGATACAAAAAAGTTACTTTCTTTTTATTGGTGAACAATTCTCCCGTTTTTTTATCGTGTTGCTAGTGCCATAAGCATTTTGAATTCTTTTAATTTTGTGTATTTAATTTTTTTTATTGTTTTTAATTTTTGTTGTTTTAAAAAAAAAACTAAATTTTCCTTTTCGGGCCCCCCTTTTGTTTTATCTTATTTTTTGGAATTTTTTTTGGGTAAATTTTTCAGGATTTTTTTTTTTTAAATTGTTTTGTTCTTACCCAAAAACCTCATGCAGAATGAAAATTACTGCCCGGTTGCTATCTTGGCCATATATTTTTTAAATTTTTTTGGGTAATTTCGTTTTTTGTAAGTCGTTTCGGAAAATTACTTGAATGGGTTGAGTGTTGCCAGTCAAGGCAAGGGCGGGGGCTCCTAGTCAAAAAAATTGGGAATAAGGGCGAAAAGGCCCCCTCTTTTTTCCCCTTTAATTTGGGGACCCTATTGATTCACTCCCTTTTTTGGTGGGGAAGTCTTGGACGGGTTTCCCTTTAAAAATTTTCGTTAAACCTTTTTCCCCAAAAAGGTCCTCCATGGGGGGGCCCCCCCAACATAAAAAAAGAACCTTTGGCGGGGTCGCCTCCGCAAAAATTGTTGACTTTTTTGCGAAAAAAAAGAATTAAAAGGTCAAAAAAAATTTTTTAAAAAAAAGATTCTTTTCCCCTCAATCAAAGGGGGGCCGTAGATCCTTTATTGTACAAAAGGGGAACTAAAAAACGCCCCCCCTAGGCAGAGGGCATGTGTCAATTTGTTTCAGGTTGATCCCCTCTTATCATCGTTTGGGGGGGTTTTAAAAAAACCCTTTTTTCCCCCCCCAAAAGGGGGTTTGGTTGGTCAATAGGTAAAAAACCTTGTTAAGAATTTAAATTCCCCTCAGCAGTATTGCTTATAAGGCAAGTCCAACAAAAAGTTAAAATTTTAAAAACTCTCGGACATGTCCGTGATTTGCCCCCCCCAAATCGTTCCTCATCGTAGATCAGTACAATCCCCCAACCTGATTGCACCCCCCCCTTCGTTTTAAACGGGCCCCCTAGTAACTATCATTCCCCGTTCTTCTTCCCCAAAAATGTGAAAATCAGTATGCTCATAACCCCTTTTTTATTTTTAACGCAGACCTATCTCTCAACTTTGGGTTTCAGAGGTCATATTGCAATAAACTGTCCTGACAATGCCTCTAAACGTCGCACTGTCGAAGGCCCCATCCGGGTTCCTTATTGCCCCTTATCACCCGGGGGGCTGGCCAGATACTTTGGGTAAGCCAAAAACCGGGAAATTTCCCGATCCTTGTGGTCCTTTATAAAAAAGAAAATTTAAAAGAACGGGGGTTTTTAGACTAATAACCCCCAACCCCAAATAAAGTTTGTGAACTCGGGGGGAACCGGGGGCCCCAAAGGGGCCCTGGACGGGGGAAAATTTGGGTCTCCCCCCCCCTCCCAAAATTCCCCTTTAAAAAATTTTGGGCCCCCGGAAGGTTTGGTGAAACTTTTAGTAACTGATGATAAAAAAAAATAAATTTGGGGGAAAAATTTTTTATGAAATTTGGGAAAGGAAAAATACCTTTAGCCCAAAGGGGGGGAAAAAAAACCCGATGATAATCCCCATCCTTTTTTTCCCTTTGGGTTAATTTAAATATTGGGGCCCCCTTTTTTTGGGAAACCTTTTAGGTTTTCCCCCTCCATTTTTGGATTCGGGGGAAATCAATATCATCGGGTTTTTTGTTTTTAAAACGCAAACATTTCCTTCTCCCCAAAACCAAACTTTGTCCACCCCCTTTGGGGTTTTTGGGTTCTCCATTACGGGCGGGGGTCGGTTTTCTTTTTTTTTTTTTCGGTAGAAAAAAAACCCCCTTCTTTCCTTGTTGTTGATAAGATTAGTTTCCCCTTTTTTAATGGGTTTTCTGCCCTTGAAAAAGATTTCCGGGGTTTTGTTTTTTTCCCTTTTTTGTGGCAGGCGAAAAGATGACCCCCTTGGTTAAACATTTGGGGTTATCAACTGGGATCCGGGTCCCATACAGCTCAGGTTTTAGACCCCGGGTTAAAACCCAAAGATATGTTCCCAAAGCCGTTTTAAAAAGGGAGCCCCAAATTTCCCCTCCCAAATCCCGGGTTCCCCCCCAACAAATTTGGGCAGCAAAGGGAAAAAATTTTTTAAAATAATTTCCGGAGGGATTCCCCCGGGGGGCCTTTAATTTTTTGGTCTTCTCGAAAAACCGGGGTTTTAATAAAAGGGTTTACAGGGGGGGGCCCGGGAAAACACCCCCTTTTAAATTTTAATGCCCTTCTTTTCGACGTAGGGTCGAGAAAGATATTGTAGCAGCTTGCCCTTTAAAAATTTTTTTTTCCCCCCCTTTTAGATGGGGCAAAAATTTTCCCAAATTGAAAGAAAACCCCCAGGTGAAAAAGGGGTTTTTTTTAAACTTTTACTGTCAGAATAATATTTCTACTTTTTTAAAAATTGGGGGCACAAAGTTGACTCGACCTCAAAATTTTTTGATCTTGTTTTACCCCCCCTTTGGGTTTTTAGGATGGGCCACCTGAAAGGGGGTTTTTTTTTCCCCCCCGGGGGATCCATCCCCTCCCCCGGGGCCAGTCATTCCCCGGGAAAAAAAAGACTTAAAAAACCCACTTTCAAAGTCGGACGGGTTTTAAAAATATTAATAAAAAATTTTTAATTTAAAATTTCCAAGGTGAAAGGGTGAGTTTAACGAAAACCCCTTTTTTCCCAAAAATTTTCCCCCCTAATTTTGGAAACCCAAAATTTATTTCCCCCAGGATCCGTTCAAAAAAGCTTGAAGGAATTTTAAAAAAAAAGACTTTTTTTATTTGGGGGATCGTAAATTAATTTACCCCGGAATCGTTAATCTAGTACCAAAAGGACGGTACTTGGCCCCAGTGATTGATTTTAGGAAGTTAAAAAAATAATTCCAGACCGTTTTCCCCCCCCTCGGTGACCTTTACCGTTAGGGGGGAAAAAAAGGGCTTCTCAACCCCCATTTTTCGGGTTTTTTTTTTAAAAACCTCTTTTTTTAGGACGCCAAAAACTCACCCCATTCTCTACTCCAACAAGGGGGTTTTTAAAATTTGTCGTATCTTTGTTAAGATCCCCCCATTACTTCTTAAAAAAGGGCCCCCCCCAAAAAACTTTAGTGGCCTTATAGGAAAAAACTAATGGTTTTTAGATAACCCCCAATTTTTATGTCCCAGGATGTAAAAAAAATTTTGAAAGACTGGAGAAGGTACTGGGGTAACTTGAAAAAAATCTAAAAAAAAAATGTCTAAATGTCAATTTTTAGATCAGAAATTAAGTTTCTGGGGGGAAGAGTCACTCCCGAGGGGGGTTTTACCGCCAGTAAAAAAAAATGCAATTAAATTTTTAATCCCCAAAATGCTGATGCCTTTAAAATCCTTTTTGGGGGGGGGGTTTTTTTTGTCAAAATTGCCAATTTTTCCCCAATACGGGTCCTCCCAACAAGTTGGGAAGAAAAAAGCTGATTTGTTTGGGCCCCCAGTGGAAAAAAAACATTTAAAATTTGAAAGAAAAAATTTCTTCTGCTCCCAAAAATTAAAATTCCCAGATTTCAAAAACCCCTTTAACCACTGATGCCAGTTCTATAGGCATTGGTGCGTTTTTCCGAAGAAATTTATAGTAAAAACAAGGGGTTTTTTTTTGGGGGAGTCACAAAAGGCTGAAAGGTTTTAGTAAAAAGGGGAAATTTAAAAAGTTCCCTTTTCCCCAAAGGGGTTTTTTCGTTTCCCCCAAAAAAGTCTTTACAGATCATGCACCCCAACCATTTTTCCCGAAAAACCCCCTTTGGGAAAAAAGCAGATTCCCCTTTAACACCCAAAAGGGGGTTTAAACCCCACCCTTTTTCATTTTTATGGGAACAAATGTGGGTTTCAGTTCTTTATCCGCATTTTTAAGAAAAACGCTGATCCCCCTTTTGTGCTGAATGTAAAAATTTGCAAAGAAAAAACCGGGGGTTTGGGCTGGGTTCCCCAAAAAGGGGGCCTTTTTTTTCTGTGGGAAACCCCACCATCAAAATGACTTTTTTTGAACCAAAAAATTTTTTTTATTAACCGAGCTGGGGCCAAAAAAAGGGGGCATACCAGTTAAAAATTTCAGTCACTTTAAAAATAACTTTACAGCAATTTACGATGCAAAAGTGCACCCCCATGGACCGCGGGTTTAAAAAGCAAAAAAAAATTTTTGGGCCCCTTGGCGCTGATATTACCAGTATGTTAAAATTTTTTTTTTTGGGGGAAAAAAAGGGTTTAAAATCAACGGTCCCCCAAACCCAACCATGTTAAAAATTTTACTGTAGGGGGGAAAGAGTTCAATAGATCCAACAATTTTTTAAAAGCCCCCAAGGGGAAAAACATCTTTTGTATGGTGATCCCTTTTTCCCCAAAAAATTGTGGTTGGGTTTTTTTTTCCCAAAACAAGACTGCCGAGGGGGTTGGGTAAAGGGGGGAAAAATTTTGTTTACCTTTCCCCCTAAATCCTTGGGATCCTAATGGGGAATTTTGCAACGGTCCTAGAAAACCTTTGAAAAAAATTACTAAAAAATTTCCATTGTTTTTCCCCCAAACCTGCCAGCAATGGTTTTTTTAGGCTTAAAAATTTTTTTTTTGACCACGTTAATCCCAAGGTTCCCTTTTTGGGGTGAAGTTATACCTGTTTCAATTCATAAATTCTGCTTTTTTTTTTGGGGGAAAACAGCCTTGATGGGTTGAAAGCTTTTCCCCTTTTGAGTTGGTTTTTTTCTAACCAAAACCGTATAACCCCCCTGATTTCAAGAACTCGACCAGCCAAGCTCAGAGTGTTTTCCCGAAAAAACCGTGCCTTTCCAAAAATTTTCCCGGGTTTTTTTGGTAACTAAACAAAGCAAACCACAAAGTTCAAAGGGGGGAAATCAGTTTTCCCCAAAAATTTAAACCCTTAAATTAGACCAAAAAAATTTTTTTCCCCTTTAGTGGGTTTAAAAAATCCCCGGGGAAAAATTAAAAAAAAGAGAACTTAGTCGGGGAAGTGTAAAGAATGCATCTAAAAAAAGGGGTTAAAAAGCCCCCGCACCGTTTTACTAAAATTTCCCAACCCCCCAACCCGGGGGCGGGAAACCCGGGGGTTCCGCTTCCCAAAAAAACCCCCTTTTTTTAACGCCCCCCCAAAAATTGGGACCTCTGTAACAGAGGCCCAGAAATTTTCCCCCTTTTTTTTTCACCCAGAGAGTTGGGGTTAAAGTTAGACTGAAAGATGTTTGTTAAAAAAAGGACGTGTTTTTTTCAAAGGGCAACGAATTTTTTTGGGCAGCCAAGGGCTAAAAAAAAAAAAAAAAAAAAAAAAAAAAAAAAAAAAAAAAAAAAAAAAAAAAAAAAAAAAAAAAAAAAAAAAAAAAAAAAAAAAAAAAAAAAAAAAAAAAAAGCACCCAGGAGGCCGTGCTGCCTCCGGGCCTGCACACCCGGGAGGCCTTAGCACTCCGGGAGGGGCCTGCTAGCACCCGGGAAAGGGTGCTGCTCCGGGAGGCCGTGCCCCTGCACTCCAGGAGGCCGTGCTGGGACCCGGGAGCGTGTCCCCCGGGGGCGTGCTAGCACCCGGGGGGCCGTGCTAGCCTGGGGGCGTGCTGCCCCCGGGAGGCCGTGCTAGCACCCGGGAGGCCGTGCTGGGACCCAGGGGGCCGGCCCCACCGGGGGCCGTGCTGCACCCGGAGGCCCGGGTGCTCCGGGAGGCCGTGCAGCCCCGGGCCTGCTGCACTCCGGGAGGCGTGCTGCACCCAGGGGAGGCCGTGCTAGCACTCTGGGAGGCCTGCTGCACTCCGGGAGGCCGTGCTAGCATCCGGGAGGCCGTGCTAGCCTCCGGGAGGCCGTGCTAGCACCCGGGAGGGTGCTAGCACCCGGGAGGCCGTGCTAGCACTCCAGGAGGCCGTGCTAGCCTCCCGGGAGGCCGTGCTAGCACCCGGAGGCCGTGCTAGCACCAGGGAGGCCGTGCTGCACCCAGGGGGGCCGTGCTAGCACTCCGGGAGGCCGTGCTAGCACTCAGAGCCGTGCTAGCACCCGGGAGGCCTGCTAGCACTCCGGGAGGCCGTGCTAGCACTCCGGGAGGCCGTGCTAGCACCCGAAGCCGTGCTAGCACTCCGGGAGCCGTGCTGCACTCCGGAGGCCGTGCTAGCACTCCGGAGGCCGTGCTAGCACCCGGGAGCCGTGCTGCACTCGGGAGGCCGTGCTAGCACTCGGAGGCCGTGCTAGCACCCGGAGGCCGTGCTAGCACTCCGGAGGCCGTGCTGCACCCGGAGGCCGTGCTAGCACCCAGGGAGGCCGTGCTAGCACCCGGGAGGCCGTGCTAGCACCCCCGGAGGCCGTGCTAGCACCGGGAGGCCGTGCTAGCACTCAGGAGGCCGTGCTAGCACCCGGGAGGCCGTGCTAGCACTCCGGGAGCCGTGCTTGCACCCGGAGGCCTGTGCTAGCCTCCGGGAGGCCGTGCTAGCACTCCGGGAGGCCGTGCTTAGCACCCGGGAGGCGTGCTAGCACCCGGGAGGCCGTGCTGGCACTCCGGGAGGCCGTTCTAGCACCCGGGAGGCCGTGCTAGCACTCCGGGAGGCCGTGCTAGCACTCCGGGAGGCCGTGCTAGCACCCGGGAGGCCGTGCTAGCACTCCAGGAGGCCGTGCTAGCACCGGGAGGCGTGCTAGCACTCCGGGAGGCCGTGCTAGCACCCGGGAGGCGTGCTAGCACTCCAGGAGGCCGTGCTCACTCCGGGAGGCCGTGCTAGCACTCCGGGAGGCCGTGCTAGCACCGGGAGGCCGTGCTAGCACCCGGGAGGCCGTGCTAGCACTCCGGGAGGCCGTGCTGCACTCCGGAGGCCGTGCTAGCACCCGAGGCCGTGCTAGCTGGAGGCGTGCTAGCACCCAGGAGGCCGTGCTAGCACTCCAGGAGGCCGTGCTAGCACTCCGGGGCCGTGCTAGCTCCGGGAGGCCGTGCCTAGCACCCCGGGAGGCCGTGCTAGCACTCCGGGAGGCCGTGCTGAGACTCGGGAGGCCGTGCTAGCACCCGGAGGCCGTGCTAGCACCCAGGAGGCCGTGCTAGCACTCCGGGAGGCCGTGCTAGCACTCTGGGAGGCCGTGCTAGCACCCGGGAGGCCGTGCTAGCCTCCGGGAGGCCGTGCTAGCACTCTGGAGGCCGTGCTAGCACCGGGAGGCCGTGCTAGCACTCCAGGAGGCCGTGCTAGCACCCGGGAGGCCGTGCTAGCACCCGGAGGCTGTGCTAGCACCCGGAGGCCGTGCTAGCACCTTGGGAGGCCGTGCTAGCACTCCAGGAGGCCGTGCTAGCACCCAGGGAGGCCGTGCTTGCACCACGGGAGGCTGTGCTAGCACTCCGGGAGGCCGTGCTAGCACCCCGGGAGGCCGTGCTTGCACCACGGGAGGCTGTGCTAGCACCCCGGGAGGCCGTGCTAGCACTCCAGGAGGCCGTGCTAGCACCCAGGGAGGCCGTGCTAGCACCCCGGGAGGCCGTGCTAGTACCCCGGGAGGCCGTGCTAGCACTCCAGGAGGCCGTGCTAGCACCCAGGGAGGCCGTGCTAGCACCCAAAGAGGCCGTGGTTGCACCACGGGAGGCTGTGCTAGCGGAGCCGTGCTGCACCCCGGGGGGCCCTGCTAGCACCCCGGGGGGCCGTGCTAGCACCCCGGGGGGCCGTGCTAGCACCCCGGGAGGCCTGCTAGCACCCCGGAGGCCGTGCTAGCACCCCGGGAGGCCGTTGCACTCCGGGAGGCCGTGCTAGCACCGGGAGGCCGTGCTAGCACTCGGGAGGCCGTGCTGGGACATCCGGGGGCCGTGCTAGCACACCGGAGGCCGTGCTACACACCGGGAGCTGGACCGACCCCAGCCCCCGGAGGCCGTGCTAGCACCGGGAGGCCGTGCTAGCACACCCGGGGGGCCGTGCTAGCACACCGGGAGGGCCCTGCTAGCACACCGGGAGGCCTAGCACCCCGGGAGGATGTCGGCTTTGTGGTTGCTGATCATATTAATTATCTTAGTCTTATTTTAATCAACTAGCAAAAGTTTAAGAATGGATCACATGTGGTATGTACTGAAGGTGGCTAGTGTTGTCCATGGTCAGAACCGGGCTACAGGCACTGTGAGGCCCCTGGGCTACAGGCACTGTGAGGCCCCCGGGCTACAGGCACTGTGAGGGCCTGGGGTACAGGCACTGTGAGGCCTCTGGGCTCAGGCACTATGAGGCCCCTGGGCTACAGGCACTGTGAGGCCACTGGGCTACAGGCACTGTGGGCCCTGTGCTGGCACTGTGAACCCCTGGGCTACAGGCACTGTGAGACCCTGGGCTCAGGCCCGTAGACCCCCGGGCTACAGGCACTGTGAGGCCTCTGGGCTACATGCACTGTGAGGCCCTGGGCTACAGGCACTGTGAAACCCTGGGCTACAGGCACTGTGAGACCCCTGGGCTACAGGCACTGTGAGACCCCTTTTGGGGTACAGGCACTGTGAGACCCCTGGGCTACAGGCACTGTGAGGCCCCTGGGCTACAGACACTGTGAGACCCCTGGGCTACAGGCACTGAGAGGCCCCTGGGCTACAGGCACTGTGAGACCCCTGGGCTACAGGCACTGTGAGATCCCTGGGCTACAGGCCCTGTGAGACCCCTGGCCTACAGGCCCTGTGGAGACCCCGGCCTACAGGCACTGTGAGGCCCCTGGGCTACAGGCACTGTGAGGCCCTTGGGCTCAGACACTGTGAGACCCTGGGCTACAGGCACTGAGAGGCCCCTGGGCTACAGGCACTGTGAGACCCCTGGGCTACAGGCACTGTGAGATCCCTGGCCTACAGGCCCTGTGAGACCCCTGGCCTACAGGCCCTGTGAGACCCTGGCCTACAGGCACTGTGAGGCCCCGAGTAATATTTCAAAGTAAACAGATGTTAAAGAAACATTGAGTGAAGAATCAAGAGTTGATCATATAGGTGATATAATAACATGAACTTACAGCAGTAACTGTAAATTTTTATTTAAACTCTAGTCACACATTACCCCACGGGGAACATTTCAGCTCCCCCCACTAAACGCACCGTTTATGGGTGTTCCAAGGAATCTAGTGACCTTCACACCCCACACATCAGAGGGGTAAGTTCTTGTTTTCAATACAACTGAATGCATTCGTGGTTATGGTAATAAGTAATTTGATGCCATGTGGAAGGTCCACACCACCTGAAACCTTCGGGAATACCCAAAGAAAACACCACCGGGAACACACTACCCTTTTGCATAGAGGATTTAATTAATGGTCTGATTAGGTATTAGTTAATCAGGTCTCCGGCCCAAACACACCTCTATTCTAGACAATACGGAGCGTTTTCCCTGCGAGCTTTCCCTCTATTCTTATGTTCTTATATTTTCCTACCCAACATTAATCCCCGTGTGTCTTTCAACAGAGGAAAAACCCGGAGATGACGCCTTGGCTGAGTTCATCCGCAAGGGCCAGGGGCCCCCCCCCAACCAAAACACCCAAAGAAGAAACCGCCAGGGAACGGAGGAGCCGGCGCCAGCCCCGAAGAGCCAAAACCCCCCCCAGAAAAGCCCCAACCCACCAATCCCAAAAACCCGATGATACTGCTGCAAAAAAAGCAGAGAGAGAGGCACGAGAGGGCAGAAAGGAGGCAAAAAAAGGCAGAAAAAAGGCACGAGAGAAGGCAGAAAAGGGGAAAGGCAAAAAAAGAGAAGGCAGAAAGGGGGGAAAAGAGAAGGGCAAAAAAGGGGAGGCAAAAGAGAAGGAAAAGGGGGCCGAGAGAAGGCAGAAAGGGGGGCTCGAGAGAAGGCGAAAGGGGGGGCACGAGAGAAGGCAGAAAAGGGGCCGAGAGAAGGAGAAAGGGGGGCAAAAAAAAGGCAGCAAGAGAGGCACAGAGAAGGCAGAAAGGGGGGCAAAAAGAAAGCAGCAAGAGAGGCACGAGAGAAGGCAGAAAGGGGGGCAAAAAAGAAAGGGAGAAAAGGGGGAAAAAGGAAGGCAGAAAAGGGGGGGGAAGAGAGAAGGAGAAAAGGGAGGCACGAGAGAAGGCAGAAAAGGGGGGCAAAAAAAAGGCAGCAAAGAGGCACGAGAGAAGGCAGAAAGGGGGGCAAAAAAAAGGCAGAAAGGGGGGCAAGAGAGGGCGAAAGGAGGCAAAAGAGAAGGCAGAAAGGAGGCAAAAAAGAAGGCAGAAAGAGAGGCAAGAGAGAAGGCAGAAAAGGGGGGCAAGAGAGAAGGCAGAAAGGAAGGAGAGAAGGCAGAAAGGGGGGCAAGAGAGAAGGCAGAAAAAGAGGCAAGAGAAAGCAGAAAGGGGGGCAAGGGAGAAGGAAGAAAAGAAAAGGTGTACCACCAACACACCACCCCACCACCACCACCCACGAAACCATCCCACCCCCACCCCACCACCACCACCACCCCCACGAAACCATCACCACCACCACCCACACAACCACCACCCACGAAACCATCACCACCACCACCCCCCACACCACCACCACCCACGAAACCATCACCCCCACCCCCCACCCCACCACCACCCACACCACCACCACCCCCCAGAAACCATCACCACCCCCACCCACACCACTACCACCACCCCCACGAAACCATCACACCACCCCACCCACCCCCCCCACCCACCACCACCCACACCACCACCACCCACACCACCACCCCACCCAAAAACCATCACCACCACCACCCACAAAACCACACCACCACCCCCCACAAAACCATTACCACCCCCACCCCACCTACACCCCCCACCATCGCCCCATCCCACCACCACCACCACCACCCCCAAACAAAACCATCACCACCACACCCACACCACCACCACCATCACCACCACCAACCCACACCACCACCGCTGCTGCCACCACTACCACCACCACAGCCCCACCACCACCACAGCAGCCCCCACCCCCCCCGAGCACCAAAATACCAACACCACCACCACCACAGTTCCCAACACCACAGATACCACCATCACTGCCACAACTATACCACCACCACCACCTGTACCACTACCACCAGCACAACCACCCCCAAGTGCACCACCACCATCACTGCCAAAACTATCACCACCACCAGTACCACTACCACCACCACCAGTACCACTACCACCACAACCAGTACCACTACCACCACCACCAGTACCACTACCACCAGCACCACCAGTACCACCAGCACCACAGGAAGATAGGACAGAAATGGAAAAAGAAGAAAGTAGGAGAGAACGACAATTACAAGCTCGCAAGGATAGAGAGGAAAAGGGAAGAAGGAACAAGCAGAACAGCAAAAAAAGGGAGAAGCAAAAAAAGGGAAGCAAAAGAACAACAAGAGAAGGAAGAAGGAACGAAGGGAAAAGGGAGGCCCGGCCAAGGTGAATAAGGAACACGAAGACTGAAAAAGATGGAAGAAAAGGAGAAGAAAGAAAGAGAACAGGATCGGGAGAACTTACAGAAGGCCAAGGATCAAGTGAGAGGCAAATGGAAGAACGAGACCAAGAAGCCAGCACCCAACCCCAAAGGATCCTAAGCTTAACAATTCATGGTTATCACCAATGGTGACAAGAATGACATGGGCAAGTCTCATGACATCCTGAAGAGTGATGACGGGACATGACGTGACGGACCTGGCTCAGTCACCACTATGTATGAACACTAAGTCACTGATGACGAGGACTGAGCGTGACGGACCTGGCTCAGTCCCCAAATGTATGAACACTAAGTCAGATGACGAGGACGAGCGTACGGACCTGGTCAGTCACCACATGATACACAATCCCGACGGGAAACGGAAAATGTAGTCCCCTATTTTGTGACAACGAGACTTAATATAACACTTATAACACTTTTAAGGCTATACGGCCGGCTCGGTTCTCCAAATGATACAAGAAAGTGAAAAGCCCATATAACAGTGCAGAATGTAAGTCATAGATGGTGCCAGGCGAAATTTAGGTCAAGTAATTGTTTTTACTTGACAGCCAAAAATAAAATAAACCCCTCAGGTGTGATAAGGGATGAGATGATGATTTTACCCCCTTTTTTCTATGGTGTTTTAAGTTACAATTATGTTTTATGCAGAGGCACTGTTTCTGTTAGGGTCTGTGTTTTAACCCGTGTTCCAGTGTATGAGATGGCCCCTAAATCTGTGCATGACGCCAGCAGCATAGTGAAAGATTCCTCCATGTTTCCCATATATAGTTTTCTGTAAATACTTTTACCTTAATAATTTCTTTAATTACCGGAAAACCTGTAACTGTATTTTTTTAAAAAAACAATGACCATAATTTTTTAAAGGGGGGAAGGGGTGAGCGGAAGGCCTGGTCAGCCAGAAGCTCTAACGGCGGGTCATCACCTAAAACCTGCGTCAGGTCTTAGCAAACAATGACTAATCTTAAGTACTAATTAAAACTCAATATTCTTCCGGCAAGCTAATACATCCTTATTTCAACATGGAAATTCTCATTGTAGTATTAATGTAGGTCTCTGGTGTTCGTAAAAAAACAAAGATGAACAATAAACTTTTTGCTTGCAACTAAAAAGGGAAAGGGTTTTAAAAGAAATGTAAACGCCTCATCCCATGCTCCTTAATAACCAACTTGAGACAGAAAGTCGGGGGGTTGATATGATTTTTCAACCCCCTTTTGGGACCCTTCACTTCATACACAGACTGTCATACACAGACTGTCATACACAGACTGTCATATACAGACTGGCAGCCAGCTGGCACTCAAGATAGATTCACTTAGTAAACATATATGACTCATAACTGATATAATTTGCAAAATGATGAACGTACACATGTAAAAATAGTCTATGTTACTGTGGTCACAGGTCTCAAGTACCATCTCATACAAGAACAATGCAGAAATGATCAACACAGAAACAGACGGGAATAAACGACACGTATAGAGCATCGTTAATTGCTTTTTCCCAACACCATACAACAAATCTAATAATCATGTTAACTCTCTTGCACACATCAAATGGTTTTTAGCGCATTTGAGGATCAATTAAATTCTCATTTCGCCCGACCATGATTTTGGACTTGTATTCTCCAAAAGATATACTGTTTTGTCATTCTTTTGTATCTCGGGAACGATCGGGGTCCCTCAACTGAAACATATTCAGAAAGATGTGCCAAGTGTGTGCTTGTCGCCTTATCTTTCACATTTTCGATACCAAATATTTTCTACCTTGAACTCGTGGCTGGTGAGGATGAGGACTGAACATGCCCATCTAGACTCTGAAAAAACTGAACATGACCATCTGGACTTAAGAAGACTGCATGATAATCGGGACTCGAAGGGTTTTGGACTCCAGGATTAAAAAGGGTTTGAGTCACATCCACAGGAAGGGTCGATAGGATCCGCAAGAAATATGCCACACTGGCATTCGGAAATCATTTTTAAAACCGAAGAATGTTCTCGGGTTTTATCCAACAACAATTTACAACCTTAAGTCCCATGATGCTCCTTAAATACCACTTATCTTTGAAGTAACGACTATAAATGTTTCATCATAGCCTACCCGATGTAGATCATTATAAGACTAACCGCAATTCTGTAGTCTTTCCGATGTAAACATCGAGAACAGAGCCATCTAGTGGGGTATACAACCTAGATCATCTTGGGCCTTCAGGTGTGCTTTCATTCTGGCTTTTTAGGGAAAGTTGGGGGTGATATTTGATTACTTGGGCCCGGTAATGATTCATCCAAATTCCTTAAAACCCTCAGCTCATCTTGGGCCCCGGCTTTTTTTATAATTTTATTCACTGTTTATTACTGAGTTGGTTTGGGTTTAAAAAACTTGACATTTTGTATATAGTGTACATAAATCTAGCGAAGGAATAAGATTCATATATCACACAAGAATTATGGGCTACGTCTTATCTTGGATTGTTATTGGGTTCTTGCAGCACTCAGGTCTGCAACAAAAAGTACTGAGTTTTTGGGAAGTGTGGAACTGTCCACCGTTTGGGGACAGCAAGAGGAAGCCCCAAACCCGGTGAAGAGGGTCCCCCTAACAACCATCTCACTGCCCCGACCGCTGATCAGGGGTTCCCATAGACCTATGAGACAGAAGGGGAGATGGGGCCCCGCCTCTCTAAATATAACTAAACATTGTTTTAAAAAACACAAATTCCAGTCCTGGGACTTTGTTCACTTCTAAAACACAGTTAGTCATCAGGGACCCAGGAGACATTATTTTTTTTTTACATGAAAATTTCCCTTGATAATCACTTGTTTGTGTTTGAGATGTGTTAATTTACCATACAAAGAAAGGATTTTACCATACTTTAAACCCCCGTACCGTAATTTTTGTGTTATTTAGGCCATTATATGGAAAACATCACTAAAAAAGACTTCAGGGTAAATTTCTTCACCCTTTTTCCCCAAAGAGATGACGTCCCAGCTAGGCCTATGGAAACCCATCAAGATTGTGATCACTGACCCACTGATTGTAGGGCCTACTGCCTGCCACACAGTGAAGACAATGATATGGAAGAAAAAAAAGAGCTTCATCGGGGACGAAGTTTACAAGGAGAGCTTTTTTTTTTATTAGGTCAACCATACGTGATAAAAAAATTTAAGTTTTACAAGTCATCTGTGTAGAGTTTATCAGGCCTTTAAAACTAATTTAAGTCACGACTTGATAAATAACGGATAAATAACGGATAAATAACGTGAAAAGCCTACAGAGAGCCTCCTTGAATTTCCACCTCCCCCGGGAGAGCTTACACCTACGAGGTGTGCATCAGAATCCTTTACAAAGTTCTTTAAAAAAGCATTGTCCCAGAAGCTGTCTCAGCAACATCAGTGAGCTGTCTACAGCTTCCCAGGGTCAACTAGAGGCCCTCAGCTAGAGAATATTGTATCCGGATAGCTGGTTCATTTAACCTATAAAGCCCATCTGGTACAGTAAACCCTCAATAGGCCTATATTACGCACATTATCCCATATAATTTTTTCTAAATAACCCCCTTTGTAAACGAAATTTTTGTTAGTTATAATTCTTATTATTTTAACTAATATAATTAAAATTTTTATTAATATTATTGTATATTGATTGAAAAATAATGTTTATATGATGTATATTTGTTATTTTTTTTGTTTGAGGATGGTTAATGTAATCAAGCAGGAGTAATTGGGAAAACCCCCAGATTACCCCCTTTAAAAAAAAACCTCTTTTAATTATAAAAATTCTACAACATAAAAACTGGGTTTAATTATACAAATTCTATCATCAAAAAATGGTTATAATGACCATTGTTTTAAAGGGGGTGGAGAGGTGGAGGAAGGCCTCGGCAGATGCCCAAAAAAGCGCCAGCTGTGGGTCATCAAACCCCGCGTCAGGAAACGCTTGTCCTGGCCCGACAAACCTTCCCAACCAAAAAGTGTATGACCGTGGACTGAGAAAAGTCTTGAACTAAGCCCACAACAACAAAAATACAGCATTAGAACTGACAAAGTCTAATGCTTTCTTTATTCAGGGAGAGATTTTAACCATAAAATTCATTTTCAAAAGACTGAGAAAATTGCATCAGGCAAGTCCATGGGTGAGAAAATATACAACAAGTTTCTAAAAAAAAATTTGAAAATAAATGAATATTGCTTTAGAATTATACAAATTGGTTTATTTCTAATTTTTAAAATTTGGGAAGAATTTAAGATCATTAGAAAGTTAAAATCTTAAAGAATGGGTAGAATATAAGGGTGTTTGACGGGGCCCTTTACTACCTACCACATCATCATAAAAGGGGCATGTTGAAGGGACCTCGAGGTGAGTCTCGTCCTTTATATACCTTTTTGTTGATCTTTATATTTATAGTTCCTTTATAATGTGGGAAATCACAAAAAAGCTTGGGAAATTACATTCTTTTTACAATGGTTGTTCTGTATATATATATATATATATATATATATATATATATATATATAAAATATATATATAATATATATAAATAATGTATCAAAACCATTTTCCTAGAAGATTATAATGGACTTATTATCTATATTAGCCAAATAAATCACTGTGCAACATTTGGACATAATTTAATAATAAACAAATTGTAATTATTAATATTAAAAATTATTGTTTTATTGTATATAGATAATAATTAAGAATATATTTTATTATAATATATATATATATATATATATATATATATATATATATATATATATTGGGAAGTTTGGTGCCATGATTGTTGAAGAGTCTGCAAACCCCACACACAAACACACACCCCCAAAACCCCCCACACCCCCAAAAAATTTTACCCAAAACAACACACACAATTTTCCCAACAAAACCAAAAAAAAACAAAACACACACAACACACAGACATTACACTGAACAGTCATTTAAGATAATATGTTAATCACTATAAAAATATAGCTTTCCTGGAATGCAAAGTTTCTATTATCCCATATATATATATATATATATATATATATA
>WNWK01030458.1:0-23497 GCA_009830355.1 Cherax destructor
AAACCATGGGCATATTGGGATACAATGCCAGTGGGAAAAAGTTACTGGGGGCTAAGGATGGGTAAATTGTAGAATAATATCTAAGTCCCAGATTGGGGGGTGTCAGACAAGAATTTCGGGGGGAGGCGGGGAAAACAAGAAGAGTACTTTTAGTTTGCTGTAATCAGGAGGAAGGGATAATTTTTGGAAATTAGGAGGAGGTGCGGATTACCAAAACTATTATCAGGGGGCTGAGGAGGGGTTTTGAGGTGGTTCGGACAAAGAGAAGGGAACAAACAGAATGACCCGAGAGTGAAAATTTGTAGTGGAGGGAAGGGGGGGTAGGGCGGCCTAGGAAAGGTTGGAGGGGGGGGGAAAAAGAGGTTTTGGTGCGAGGGTTTGGGATTTCCAGAAATGCATGTGCGTATTTGATAGAGTGAATGGAGACAAAGGGTTTTTTTAATACAGTGGACCCCGATTTTTCGAAAAAATTTCCATCCTGAAGTCTGCTCTTATTACCGGAAAATTTTATTCCTTAAGGAAAATTTCATGGGTTAGTCATTTCAGCCCCCCAAAATACACTTCCACAAGAACTTACAAAATTATACTTACAAATTGCACGTTTTCGGGACGTTAACCAGGGTCCACGTACTTGAGGGGTTTTTGGGAGTGTGAGCAAGGTAACATTTATAAAGGGGATTGGAAAACGCAGGGGGATTGAGTCCGGGAGAGGGGAAGACTTGAAGGGGGGGTGTTAATGTTGCAGTTTAATAACTGAGGAAAAGCACCCATCTGGCAAGACGGGATGGAGTGAATGATGACAAAGTTTTTCTTTTTTCGGGCCCCCCTGCCTTGGGGGGAATCGCCAGTGTGCTAATAAAAAAAAAAATTTCAAAAGCACTTACAATATTACACTTACATAATTGCGATTTAAGGTGACCAAATCGGGGCCACTGTATAGAGTTGAAGAACAACCTGAGGACTTCTAAATACCCTTGGGTATGAAGCCAAGGATTCTTTAGCTTTATTGCGAACACTTATGCACTGTTGGCTTTCTTTTTTGATTACTGCTAACCAGAACTCCCAAATCCTTTTTTCAATCAGTAATAAAGATCTACATTATTTATTTATATGTGGCATGGTTATTTTCCTGTCCAAATTTTGAAATTTGCATTTGTCTATATTAAACTGCACTGGCCACCCTCCACCCCTGCATATGTCTATTCAAATCATCCAAAGGGTTTTAAACCTCATTAGAATGAATTAGAGGCCTATTTTGGTGTCATCAGCAAATTTGTTATGTTGCTATTTATTCCTCATTTATGTCGTTTATGCATATGAAAATGGGGGAATGTTGCAGCAAGGGGAGTTTCAAGTAGTGGAAATGTTGTGTCTGAGAGCAATAATATGCAATGATAAGAAAGGAAAGGGTACATGTTATGAGAATTTTAATTTAGAAATTAGATGTGGATTTCTAAAAATATTATCCAGAGGGCAGGAGGGGGTTTTTGAAGTGGTTTCATTTGAGAGGATGGAACTTGGAGGGGGTGTATAAATCTGTAGAGGAGGGAAGGTAGGGTTCAGGTCACCCTAGGAAAAATTGGAGGAGGGAGGAAAAATGGTTTGTGTGTGTGTGGCGCTTGGGCATCCAGGGATGTGCCCCATTAGGAGTGGAGGTAAATGGTTTTTGGGGAAATGACTAGCTGTTTGGGGTATGAGCAAGGCAACATTTCGCAAAGGGATTCACAGAAACCGAGAGCCAGACTGGAGGTGGGAAGTACAGTTCCTGCATTCTGAAGAAGGTATAGGATATTTGCAGACAGCAATGGTGAAAGTGTTTCTTTTCAAGTCACCTTGGTGGAGATGGTCAGTGTTAAAAAAAATATATATTCTACCTTCACTGTGTCACAGTGAGAACTACTGATTGTCAAGCCTTTTCAGCTAGCCCTCCACTTTCGTGAGCTTCAACATTTGTGAATGCCCAGCCGCCAATCATATTTACCAATCAAACGGGAAAAAGTACAGGAAACAAGTACAGTGGACCTCGGTTAACGAATACCCCGGGAAAACGTAATTATGTAAGTATAATTTTGTAAGTTCTTGTGGAAGTGTATTTTTGGGGGGCTGAAATAAACTAACCTACGTGAAATTTTTCCTAAGGGAGTAAATTCGTTCGGTAATGGCACTTGAGCAGACTTCAGGAGTGAAGTTTTTGAAACTCGGTCCACTGGTAATTGCTAACTCTCTGACTCTAGCGATGTTGGCGGTGACGCTGGCAGCGAAAAGTTAGAATCCACACACTAGACTCATCATGCCATGCAGTTACACTCCATATACACCTCCACTCAACTGTCATCAGTACAGTGGTCCCTCGGTTTTCGTGCATCTCCAAACTCAACATTTATGTAAGTGTATTTTCGTAAGTGCTGTTGCAAGTGTATTTTTGGGGGGCTGAAATAGACTAACCTACGTGACATTATTTCTTAAGGAAGAAAATTTGTTCGGAATGGCACTTGAGCAGCATTCTGGGAAAGAATTTTGGCGAAACCGAGGGACCACTGTAACTGCATGGCTAACTATCATCACCATCATCATCGTCATTGTCATCATCATCACAAGTCGTCAGAGTTGTCTGCCTAACCTTAAGAGTGGTGAGTGTTTTGTTTGTTCATTATTTGTTATTAAACCACAACATGTATAGGTTGGTAGTAGGTTTGTATTCAGCAACCACCCAGGGAGGTACTCCCGCCCTCCCAAATGAGTGTAAAACAAAAGCCTGTATTTGTTTTAAATGATGGTAGGAGTGCTGGTGTCTTTTTCTGTCTCATAAACATGCAAGATTTCAGGTACATCTTGCTACTTTACTTACACTTAGGTCACGCTACACATACATGTCCACGTTATGTATACACACTCATCTGAGTTTTCTTTGTTTTTTATCTTAATAGTTCTTGTTATTATTGCTTTTCCTTTCATATCCATGGGAATAAGAATCTTTCCCTCCGTAAGCCATGCGTGTTGTAAAAGTCAACTAAAATGCCGGAACAATGGGATAGTAACCTTTTCCTGTATAGATTTACTAAACAGAAAAGAAGAAAACCGTCAAAGTGGGATGTTTGAATGTGCATGGATGTTGTGCGAATGATAAGAAAGAGATGAGTGTACATGTTATGAATGAAAGAAGCTGGATGTCCTGGCTTTAAGTGAGACAAAGTTGAAGGGGGTAGGAGAGTTTCAGTGGGGAGAAATAAATGGGATTAGGTCGGGGGTTTCAAATAGAGTTAGAGCTAAAGGGGGAGGGGCAATAATGTGTTATGGCAGGTAAAGAGGGAATATAAATGTATAAATTCAAGGATTATGTGGAGTAAAATAAAGGTTGAATGTGAAAAGTGGGTTATAGTAAGTGTTTATGCACCTGGGGAAGAGAGAAGTGTAGAGGAGAAAAGATTTCGAGAAATGTTGAGTGAGTGTGGGGGGAGTTTTGAACCAAGTGAGGGAGTAATTGTGGTTGGGGATCTTAATGCTAAAGGGGGAAAAATGTTGTCGAGGGAGTAGTAGGTAAAGTTGGGGTGCCAGGGGTAAATCTAAAGGGGGAACCATTAATTGAGCTATGTGTAGAAAGAGGTTTGGTAATAAGTAATACATATTTTATGAAAAAGAGAATAAATAAATATACAAGGTATGATATACACGTAAGGAAAGTAGTTTGTTAGATTATGTATTGGTGGATAAAAGGTTGATGGGTAGGTTTCAGGATGTACATGTTTATACCAACGCCCCATATGGGGGGAAGCATGGGTGATGAATGTTGCAACGAGGAGAAGGCTGGAGGCAGTGGAGATGTCATGTCGGGAGGTCAATGTGTGGGTGAATATAATGCAGAAATTGGGGGTTTTGGGAAAAAGGGAGGAGGTGCGGGATTACCAAAACGATTGTCCAGAGAGCTGAGGGGGGGTTTTTTAGGTGGTTTGGACATGTAGAGAGAATGGAACGAGACAGAGTGACTTCGGGGAGGTATAAATCTGTAGTGGGGGGAAGGGGGGGTGGGGGGTGGGCCCCGGGGGAAATTTTTGGGGGGGGGGTAAAAAGTTTTTGTAGGGGTTTGGGACTTCCAGCAAGCATGGGGAGGATTTGATGGGAAAAAGGAGGCATAGGGTTTTTTAATACTTGACGTGCTGTTGGAGGGGAGCAAAGTAACATTTATGAAGGGATTTGGGAAAACCCCGGCGGGCCCGGACTTAAATTCGGGAGAGGGGAAGTACAGTCCCGGGCACCTGAAGGAGGGGTGTTAATGTTGCAGTTTTATAACTGAAAGGAAAGCCCCCTTTCTGGCAAGAAAAGTGATGGAGTGAATGATGATGAAATTTTTTCTTTTCGGGCCACCCTGCCTTGGTGGGAATCGGGATGTGTTAATAAAAAAAAAAAAAGTTTACTGAGATACCGGGTAAATTGTAGGCAGGGTTATTATTGAAAGAATTAGAAGGGAAGACAGAGAGTAGGATTGCAGATGAGCAAGGAGGTTTAGGGGGGTAGGGGGTTTTTGATCAAGTGTTTACAGTGAAGTTAATATGTGAACAGTATTTAGATAAAGGTAGAGAAGTTTTATTGCATTTATGGATTTAGAAAAAGGATATGATAGAGTGGATAGGGGGGCAATGGGCAAATGTTGAAGTGTATGGAATAGGTAGTGTTACTGAAGGCTGTAAAAAGTTTTTATGAAGGGTAGTGAGGCTCAAAGGGGTGTAGGAGAGGGGAGATTACTTCCCCGTAAAAGTAGGTCTTTAGACAGGGATTTTGTAATGCCCCCCATGGTTGTTTAATATATTTATAGATGGGGTTGTAAAAAAAGTAAAAATTTTGGGGGTTTGGGGGAGGGGTGGGGTTAAATTATGGGAATTAAATGCAAAATGGAGTTGACACAGTTACTTTTTTCTGAAGATACTTTTGCTTAAGGGAGATTCTAAAGAAAAGTTGCAAAGGTTAGTGGACAAGTTTGGGAGGGGGGTAAAGGTAGAAAGTTAAAAATGAACATAGATAAGAGTAAGGTGATGAGGGTATCAAAAGATTTAAATAAAGAAAAAATTGGGGGTCACATTGGGGTGAGGGATTATGGAAGAAGTAAAAGTTTTTAGATATTTGGGAGTTGACGTGTCAGCGGATGGGTTTATGAAGGATGAGGTAAACCATAGAACTGATGAAGGAAAAAGGCGAGTGGTGCGCTGAGGTATCTGTGGAGAAAAAACGTGGTACCAACACTCTTATATGGGTGTGAAGCATGGGTTGCAAATGCTGCAGTGAGGAGGAGGCTGGAGGCAGTGGAGATGTCCTGTCTAAGGGCAATGTGTGGGGTAAATATTATGCAGAAAATTCGGGAAAGTGGAAATTAGGAGAAGGTGGGAGTTACTAAAAGTATTTGTCAGAGGGCTGAAGAAGGGTTGTTGAGGTGGTTTGGTCATTTAGAGAGAATGGATCAAAGTAGAATGACTTAGTGAGCGATAAATCTGTAGGGAAGGAAGGCGGGGTAGGGGGTCGTCCTAGAAAAGGTTGGAGAGAGGGGGAAAAGGAGGGTTTGTGGGTGAGGGGCTTGGACTTCCAGCAAGCATGTGTGAGCGTGTTAGATAGGAGTGAATGGAGACGAATGGTTTTTGGGACCTGACGAGCTGTTGGAGTGTGAGCAGGGTAACATTTTGTGAAGGGATTCAGGGAAACCAGTTAATTGATTTAGTTGGACTTGAGTCCGGAAATGGGAAGTACAATGCCTGCACTTTAAAGGAGGGGTCTGGAATAGTGACAGCTGGGAGGGACTATTCTCAGCTGTCGTATCTGAGCGCCTCTGCAAAGACAGTGATTATGTATGAGTGTGGTGAAAGTGTTGAATGATGATGAAAGTATTTTCTTTTTGGGGATTTTCTTTCTTTTTGGGTCACCCTGCCTCGGTGGGAGATGGCCGACTTGTTGAAAAATAAATTATATACAATTTTTTACTATGTTTTTATGTGTTTTATGATTGTTTGTGGTTCAATACGTTAAGGAAGCAGTATTGTTAGGCTAAGTAAATGCTATTTTTATTTTCCCTACAATATATCTGCGCATCAAAACATTTGCGAACGCTACAGTATTATTATATTTTCCTACATCATATTTGTGCACCAGACATTCGCGAATTTTCAAGATTTACCTAACCTCGTGAATGTGGAGGGCCTCCTGTATATTTGCCTCACTGTCTGAAATTAAATGAATAATTGATTCTTAACACACTTGCTGTTTCCATGATGCATGCACCCCCTCCAGTGTCTCAATTACTTCTAGTTTTATCAAAATAGGCATAGTTTCATGCTTAATTTTTTTCCTTGCTTTTTCTAGTGACCATGCACTTTATTTGGATGCCATGATAAATATCCAAAGAGATGGCAAAATATTGAGCAACCGGCACCGAGTGACAATAGTACAGTACATGTCCTGATGCACTGACCCATCCACTCACCCTTCTCAGTACCACTAAAACAACGGACTTTGCCTACTGTGTAGTAAGGGTTTGCCTCCCCTTTCCCGCAACGGCACTCCTTAACGGAAATGTGTTCCACCCATGGAAATGAATTCCGCTCAAACTCAAAATAATGGAAATGGCATTTTTATTGGAAATGAAAAATAAACTAAAATTACGGAACACCCAAAACGTGTTTTTGGTCGTGCAACTTATGGGGACTTTACTGTATATGAACTGAATTTTGAGGGGTGACAGGAGTATGGAATATTCATTAAGTAGCTAGTTTAGGGAGAGGAAATTACAAAATTGACTTTATGACATGACCTATTTCTCACGTACAGTAAGTAAAAGCTTCCATTCCCTATGGTACACAAGACTCAACCTTGAATAGGAGGATGATCTACACAATTTTTCAGGGTCAAGAATGGTCTATTGTTGGGCAAAGTATTACTAATATTCACAGATGCCCTTTGCCAATGACACTGTTTTTTTGGGGGGGTTCGAAAAGAAGTTGCTAAGGTTTGTGGATGACTATAAGGGTGTATAAATCTGAGATGGAAGAAATAAGGGAAAGGGTTATTCCAGGAAGGGTTGGGGGGGGGAAAAAAGGTTTAGATTCAGGGGGTTAAAAACCAACAGGCTTAGGGGCCCTTAGATTAGAGATGAGAGTTTTTATGACTGGCCATGCTGTTGAAGTGTAAGCAAGTTATCATTTATGAAGGGATTCAGGGGAAAACAGTTAACCAGATTTGAGTCCTGGAATGTACAGTGGCTGTACTTTGAAGGACAGGAGAGGATCTTGCAGTTGGTTCACCCTTTAAATGTGATGTCAGCCCCTTCAGGCAAGACAGTGACTGAATGAATGACAGTAAATCTTCCTTTTTTTTTTTTTTTTTTTTTTTTTTTTTTTTAGACATCCTACCTTGGTGGGGGATGACAGGGACATTTAAAAAAATCATAAACAAGTGTAATGCATTGAGCTGAAGGGACAGGCCCAATTTCCCGGAAAAAGAGTCTTACACAATGCACAGAAATGCACAGTATACATTCAGTTAATCTTTGTAAGACAGCCATCCCAGGGCAAGTCCCTGTGAGTGAGATTAAAGCATCTTCCACCATGAAAGGTTTTGGAAGAAAAAGGAAAAAAAAAAAAAGTAGAAGAAATGCGTTAACTGATCTCTGTTTTTGGTTCAACTTCATCCAAAAAAAAAAATATTTAACCATGATTAGTGAATTTTTTTAAAACACCGGCCCTCTCCCATTGAAGCAGGGGGACCCAAAAAAAAAACTTTCAAAAACATTCCCCAATCACTGTCTTTGCAGAGGTGTCCAGATATGACAGTTTAGAAGTCACTCCAAATAGCAAATATCTCCCCCCCCAAAGGCAGGCATTGTACTTCCCATCTCCGGGACTCAAGTCCAGCAAGTTTCCATGAATCCTTCACAAAATACTACCCTGCTCATACTCCAACAGCTCGTCAGATCCCAAAACCATTTGTCTCCGTTCATTCCTAACCGTCCCCATGCCTGCTATACAGGTCCTTGAGACAAAACCTTTTTTCCCCCCCCCTCCATCCTTTCAAGGGTGACTCACCCTCCCCAGAGATTTATATGCCCCCAAGTCATTCTATTTTGTCCATCCCTCTAAATGGCCAAACCATCTCAATAACCCTCCCCACCCTCTGAATAATCTTTTTATTATTCCCCCCAGCCCTCCCGGCTGCAACATTCACAACCCTGCTTCACACCCATATAAGAGTGTTGCTGCCACCATACTTTTTTCATTTTTTTTTGCTTCCGTGAAACGTTTTTTTCTCTAAAATCTTCAACGCACCACCACCTCTTTCCTTCATAAATTTATGGTTAACCTCATCCTTCATATACCCATCTGCTGACAAATCTATTCAAAAAAACTGAAACATTCACTTATTCCATACTCCCCCCCTCCAATTGATTAAATTTTTTTTTACCTAACTCCTTTGATACCTTCATCAGCTTACCCTTTTAAGAACATAAGAAAGGAGGAACACTGCAAAGCCCATGGCCCATACTTGGCAGGTCCATGTCAAAACCAACCCACCAACAAAAAAATTTGTCCAACCCAATATTTGTTTCTTTATACACCCTTCAAAACTCGTCCACTAACTATTGAACTTCTTTAAATCTCCCAAAAACACAGTGACAATCCCATTTTGTATTTGATTCCCCCTAATTTTCCCACCCTCCCCAACCTAGCATTTACCCTTTTTCAACTCCATTTATAAATATGCTAAACAACCATGTTGACTTAAAATCCCTGTCTAAGGCCTACTTTTATTGAAAATAACCCCTCTCCAACACACCCTAACCTGAGCCTCACTATCCTAAAAAAATCTTTTTTACAGCATTTAGTAACTTACTACCATTCTGTCCCTTGCAACATCTGCCACATTGCTTCCCTATCCACCCTATCATATGCCTTTTCTAAACCAAAATGCAAAAAACATCTCCACCTTTTTCTTAATACAGTGGGAACCCCCAGTTTCGAAACATCAGTTCGCGATTCGAGTTTAAGCTTTTTTGAACCAATTTTGTCCCAGTATCAAACGTGCCCCATGTTTCAAACCGCATACCAGACCTGTTGCCTTGCCCCCCCGTGCAGACATCATGAGACAGTCTGGCTTTGTTTATCCTCCGAGTGAACATTATCCTGCGCGCTCATTCAAAATTTCACAATAAATTCATTGAGTTTGGTGCTTGTTCATTGGCGATTGGAAATAAGCCCATGGGCCCAAAAAACTTCCTAGAACCCTGTGGAAAAGAAAGTGAGAAACAGCATAGAAGGAAGAAGGGAAAATTATAAAAAAATACGAGGGTGGCATTTTGGGTTTCCCAGATGTGTGGAAAAAGAAATCAACAATCGCTTTATGAGTGAGGAAGGGTTGAGGTAGGGTTGAGGCAGTGGTGAGGCAGTGGTTAATGCCTTAATGAAGAGTGAGAGGTGAGTAAAAAAGTTTAAAATTTAAAAAAAAGAGAGAATGGTGTGTAGGGTTTCTTTTTTTGAAACAAAAGTTGTTGTTGATGTTACCAGCCTGGACACGAATGGTTATTTTCCCTTTGTCAAGCCGACGGGAAAACATCTCATATTTATGTTAATTTATATGTTTATATGTTACGTAGCGTTTTTTTAAAAAGTGGACCCTTAAAAATTGCCCCCCTTGAATATCGTGAAATTTGAAAATCTTTAAATTTTTTTTCGCCAAAATATTTAGTTTACGTGATTTGGCTAAAAAAATCTAATCGATGAAACGATCCGAGGGGCCTCCCAGCCACCGGGGGCATACAAACACCATTCAGAGTCAGTCTGGCATTGATCTCGGTAGGGCATCACCCACGTTATCAATACATTTTTTACAGTGGACCCCGGTAAAGAACAAAAAATTTATTCCAGAAGCCTGCTCGGCCCTTCCCAAGAATTTACTTTCCTTTAAAAAATTATGTCCCTAGGTTAGTCTATTTAAGACCCCCAAAATAACTTCCCGAAGCACTTACAATATTATACTTACATAATTGTACGATTTCCGGGGGGTTCCATAGGGGTCCACAGTATTTCATTCGTTTTTGTGCTTGCAACTGCTAAATAAGCCACCATGGGCCCAAAAAAACTCCTAGTGCCAGCTCTTTTTTCAAAGAAGGCGAAAACACGATAGAATTCCAAAAAAGAACACACCAGACAGGGTACAGTGGACCCCGGTTTTCATGATTTTTTTGTTTCCCGAATGCTGTTAATGCCATTACCAAACGAATTTATTCCCATAAGGAATAATGTAAAGGATAGTCCTTTTGACCCCCAAAATACACTTATAAAAACATTTAAAAAAAAACACTTACATAAAAAGGGGAGTTTGGAGCAGGACGAACACCGGGGTCCACTGTCTTCCCCACACCAGGCAGGGGAAACCCCTCCACACCAGGCAACGATTCTCCACACAAACCAGCCAGGGGACTTCCCCCACAAACCAGCCAGGGGATTCCCCCACAAACCAGCTAGGGTACTTCCCCCCCCAAACCAGCTAGGGGACTTCCCCCAAAACCAGCCAGGGGACTTCCCCCACAAACCAGCCAGGGTAATTCCCCACAAACCAGCCAGGGTACTTCCCCACCAAGCTCAAACAAATGTCATTTTAGGTTAAATGTTTTATTTTAGGTTAATATAGACATTTTCATTACTCCATCTATACTTTTTTAAAAAATTATATAAGAAAACTTACATATCATATAAACACTGTACAATTTTTATATGCTATCGAGGTTGAGTCGGGTGGAAGAAACATTAGTTTCTCTGATGTAGCGTTAGAAAAAATTTAAATCTGGCGTCGGGGCAGTAACTCCCCTTCATACGCTTTTGTTTAAATTTGGGCAAATTATTCATTATTTCCCCCTTTGTTTATGATGGCATCTAAAGGTAGTTGTTAGAAACAATTCAACTCAGTTAACATGGTAATAATAGGGTTGTAGTGTGGCCCGGGGGGGGGCATACGTTCCTACGTCTACAGGCTACCTACACTGAATTCCTACAAATAAATACTACACCCCTCCCCCCTACATTAAGACTACAAATTTTTTAAAGTAAGTAATGAATGTACTGTGGCAGAAAAAAACAAATTGAAATAACCCCGGAAAAGGACTTGGTACCTGAAGTCTTAATGGGGGGATTCCCTTCCCAAACAATAGTAACTCCTCCTTCCTCTCCCTCCTCCCGTCTTCTGCACATCAACAACTCTTCAATAAAGGTAAGAGTCAAGTTATTATTGTTTAATTCTTCATTTTCATTTTTTCTCTTTTAATTAAATGTATATTTAATTTTAAAAATTTTTTTTTGTTAATACTTTTGGGTGTCGGGAACAAGATTTCATTATTTCTTATGGGGAAATGGTTTTGAAAACCGTGAATTTTAAATTTTTGGGAATTCTGGAATGGATTAATCACGATTTTCAAGGGTCCACTGTATGTAATTTTAAAAAATATCAAAAAATGGATTAATCAAAATGTCAATTTTAAACGTTTTATCCCCCAGTGATTATTATTATGTTATAATTATCGTTATTAACCCTTTTCAGGCCCAAAGGGGGCCCAAAACTTGTTCTCAGGGTCCATAAATTTAAAAAAAAAAATTTTTTTTCTTATGAAATGATATTTTTTTTTAAAATCTAATAGGCAAAAAAATACATTTTTTTTTCAATACTACCGGATATAGAAATTGAAGTTTAAAAGGGAAACCCGGGTTTGGCAAATCCCACTGCCGGCCCCCGGTAATATTTTTTTTTCTTTCTTGAAGTTTTTCTGATCAAACCCTTTTTTTTTTTTTTTTTCAAATAACTTTTATCCTGTGAGACCAATATAAGTGCTGTTTTTCAAATATTCACTCACTATTTATTACACAAATCACATGAAGCTTCATCATAATTTGTTTACCGATGTACAGTGGTACCGGTTAACGATTTTTTTTCGTTCCAGAATGCTGTTTAAGTCCCATTCCCAAACGAATTTATCCCCTAAGGAATAATGTAAAATAGACTAGTCCCTTTAGACCCGAAAACTACACTTAAAAAAGCATTTAAAAAATTAACTTACATAAATGGACAGTTTGGGGACCATCGTTAACCGAGGTCCCACTGTATTTAAAATATTAGTTATTTATATTGTTCAATTATATATAACATACATAGAGTCACGGGAAAAATTTCTAGAAGTTCCAGCCCAGAAAGTCTCTGAAACATGGTTCCATGCACAGTGGTGTTTCAATTCCACACACAAAAAACGAGTGTCTTTGCGTTGTTGTGGGCGTTTTTTTGTGCATAGACAAAACACCTCTTCTGACCCTTTTTTCTTGCAAGCAGTAGCAGGCAGTTTTGTTAGGTGTTGATGATTTGGGTTTGGGCAGGTTTCTTTGCGGGGTTTGTTTTTTGGTACTTGAATATTATTTTTTCGATGACAGACAAAAAAATTTTTAAAATGGTGGTTTTTTTTGGGTCTTCAACTTATAAATATTATAAGATTTTTTAATGCCCAGAATGTAAAAAAAAGATTTTTAGTACCACTTGTAACTCTTGCGAACACAATCACAAACCCAATTTGCATGTTACATTTGTCCACTAATCGCATATTGGGGGTGTAATCCATCACAGCTGCGGGTTTTTAGAATGGGTTTCATGGGGCTTCTACTCACCCTGCCAGTGTCTGTCATTTCGTTAGGGTGAATAGATGACAACAGTGTGACATCTGTTGTCCCCCCAAAATCCTGATTCATTGGCAGCAAACACCTGCACCTGACCTTACGAGTGCCTGCATTGAATTTAGGCATATGCTTTTTCCACGCACTGTTCCGCACACATCTGTCAAGTTCACTCGAAAAAAATCACTGGGGGGGGTTTGTGTGTATCAGTACAGTGGCCCCCGGTTTAAACGAATACCCCAAAATCGGAAATTGTACGTAAGTAAAATTTTTGTAAGTTTTTGGGGAAGTGTTTTTTTGGGGTCTGAAATAGACAACCACGGAAATTTTTCCTTAAGGAGTAAATTGTCAATGGCATTGAGCAGACTTCGGGAGTGAATTTTTTTACAAAACCCTCGGGGTCCACTGATATAATATATGCCCCCTTACCAAGATATGGTTCCATCATTGTTCAACCACATCACCAGATACCCAAAACCTCCTGGTATCTTGCAATGTATCCCTTTATTTACAATAATATCCAATACAATACCACTGAGCAATCAAAAAGCACAAATAATTTTTTATACCAAAGCTTTTCCCTCTTGCTTGGTATATACTGTTTGAACACAGTCTACCTTTGAACAGAATCAGTGACTCTCAAAACAAGCCCCTGAAGGGAAAAAAATGCATATTGAATTTCTTTTCAGATACAGAAACATATTTCTAATCTTATATAACCTGTCATTTCTGTCAGGCCGGGTTTTTTGTCAGAGAAGTGGAGCATCCTTAGCAGTAGACAAACGATTCACTGATATTATATCACTGAAACCTGGCGTCGCAATCAGGGGGTCTGTCGCCAGTATGATTTGACACTGTGCATATACACATGTGGATAAGCATTATTGGGGCAAAGAAAAGATACATCTCAGCCACAGTTGTCTCTTTCCACCTGTTGAGGCGTGATGTTGGTGAAAGTATTGTGTTTTCCATGGTGCCCTGACAATAATATCCAACATGGATTCATTAAAGAATAATTAAAGCATTCCAGTTCAGTGGCATTGTTCCCAAGTGCACAAGATGGGGGTATTCCACAGACTTTCATCAAACTGATGGGGACTGGGGAAAAAAATTGTCAGCTTCTTGACAGGGATAAAGACAGTGCTGTGTCTTCCTTTTCAGATGACACCCAAACTGTATGACAGTGTCCACCGTTGAAGACACTGCAAAACTCCAAACAGACATAAACCAAATCTTTAAATGGGCTGCAGAAAACAATATGAAGTTCAATGATGAGAAATTTCAATTACTCAGATACGGAAAAAGTGAAGAAATTAAAATCTCATCGGAGTACAAAAATAATTCCAACCACACAATAGAGCGAAAAAATAATGTCAAAAACCTGGGAGGATCATGTCAGAGGATCTCACCTTCAAGGACCATAACAAAGTAGCAAATTCATCTGCTCAAAAATAAGGGGGATAATAAACCTTCAAAAGGGAAAGCCCAAACCCCTGTTTCCCTTTTCAGATTTTGTTCTTTTCAAAATTTTTGGAATAACTCATTTCGGGGGGTGAAAGGACCTTTTTTGCAAAAATTTAAACCCACGATAAAATAAAAACCTCAACTACGGCGCGGTTCCAAACCTGTCTCTGGCAAGGGAGAGAACATTTTTTAACACTGGAAAATTTTGAGGGGAGCCAAACCCCAAAAATTCCCCCGAAACAAAATGTGGGAGGGAATGTAAAACCCCCCCTGAAGGCAGGGTGCCAACAGTTTAGGGGCAACCAAAGTGTCAGGGCCCAAAATTGCCCCCTGCTCCCAGCATAAACGGGGGATTCCAACAAAACCCCCCTTTTCAAGAAGGCACGAGAGGCCCCCAAATGACCTGCGCCCGGGGGGTTTTTGTGTTGGGCCTACCAGCGTCAGCCGGGGTTTATCACCCGGGCCCCAGGGGGCCCGGTCACAGACCGGGCCCGGGGGCGGGCCCTGGGAAATTTTCTCCCCGGTGACTCCAGGGAAAAGGTGCGGTCTGCTTTCGGGTTTTACAGGGGGTTTGGGGGTTTGGGGTGGGGGTTGTGGTTTGGGGGGTGGGGGGGTTGATTCTTTGTTTTGCTGGCTGACTCAGCGGCGGGTGCCAGCTGGTACTGCGGGTGCCCGGCACCCCCCTCCATAACAGTCTTGCCAATTCTCATTTCAATTGCAACACTATCATTGTCATTTTCACTATCACTTCCTGCTGACGCCCACGGGGTGACCCCATATTTCTCCTTCCCCTTTGGGAAAAGCATATGGCACGCACCAGGCGCATATACCGCGTTTTACTGACGCTTTACTGGGGAATATTCCATTTACCCGTTACTGGAACTGTTTTGAAGAGCTTAGTTAATATTCACTATCACTATCACCACCATTGCTCACATAGAGTCTGGGATATGAGTAAATAACAGTTTTTCCCTTTCCTTGGGGGAATTGAGCGTGAACAAGATGAACACCGGAGGTGGGAGGCTGAGGGTCCTCTGGGTTTTTCCCCAATATTACCGGTATTATGGTCATTAGTTTCGGTCACAACCGCCTCAAAACCGAAAAACATCACCACTGATACTCTCATCGGTGTTAGAACTGTCACTGGGGAACAAAAAATGTCCCACCCGAGGGTGAGGGTTTCGCCAGGCATGGTGAAGAATTTGTACTAACATGGTGTTCCCCCAATGCACCACTGGCTCCCCCATTTATTTCCTACTGCCCCACTGACCACGCAAACCCCTTTTTTCACCACTAGGCCCACCAGCCATTTCCCCCTTAATTTTAAGGCCTAGAATTTAGCGACAGAGTCAAAACCCCCGTGCATAAGCCGTACTAGTACGTCAATAACCCCAGCGATGCCTATAGTGTCAATAACCCCAAAGGGTTAATATAGCATCTTCAAGACTAATAACACACTCTTAGTGATTTTAATGTGTTCTGCACACCAGCCAGGCACAATTTGTGGAGTTTAAAACAGTTAAGTTCAGTGACAAAGTGTAGCATTAAGAGTGTAGAGATTAAACGATAGAAAAAGGCGAAATGAAATAAACTCCTGACAGCATAAGCCGCCTGCCTATCTTCTGCAAGGTATGTAGATGATGTATGTACACCTGTTCATTTGTACATTATGGTTTTCATGAAAAAGTGATCTAATGCAGTTAGCATTACAAACTCCGTTTTTTTTATACTAACACGCTGATGGAGGAAAGAATGGGATGATGTTTTCATAGCTGGAGCAAGAATGCCCACCAAAACCGTCCCCCCCCCGCCACCACATTCGTAATGACATAGTATATATTTTATTCATTCTAGATGTACATCAGGTTTTTTTATGTTATTTATATTGATTATTATGTCATATTAGATGTTGTGATAGATAAATGTGTTGATAATACCCAAGTGAAGTACTTTTTTGTCATGCCTCCTGACAGCGGGAACAATTACGATATGTGAACAGTACAGTGGAACCCCGAGTTTCAACTTAATGCATTTCAGGAGCTGTTCTAAAGTAAAATTCAAAACCCGAAGCAATTTTTCCCCACAATCAATAATGTAAATCTAATTAAGTCATCCCTTTTTTTTGTGTTTAATCCGTTCCAGAGGGATCAACTAAAACCAAAATCGATGAAAACCAAACCTTTTTCCCCCAAAAAAATAATGGAAATTCAATTAATCCGTTCCAGAAACCAAGAAGTTTTAAAAAAAAAAAATTTTGGGCCTTAAAGATAGTTTTAAATGCACAAATGAATGAACCCAATGGGGCATTCCCTTTATTAAGACTGATGTTGCTGGATGGAAGAGAGGGAGGAGGGAGGGGGAGGGAGAAAAGAGGCTATTGTTTGAAAGGGAACCCCCTTCCATAAGGAATTTGGGTACAAAGCCCTTTTCCCGGGGGTCACCCCCTGATCCCCTCCCCCCTCCTGCCTGCCACCCCTGCATATCTGCTACACCCTGCATACCTGCTACACTCCCTGCATCCCCTTACACTCCCTGCATACCTGTACACCCCCTGCATACCTGCTACACTCCCTGCATACCTGCTACACTCCCTGCATACCTGTTACACTCCTGAAACTTTACACCCCCGCATACATGCTACACTCCCTGCATACATGCCACTCCCTGCATACATCCTACACTCCCCATACATCCTACACTCCCTGCATACATCCTACACTCCCTGCATACATGGTATTATTTAGTAGTCACACAAAAAAATAAAGGGGCCCAAAAAACAAAAATTGTTAATAAATGTTTTGTATGAACTCCTGGGGTGATGTTCACTCAAGGATAAAAATGCTAGACTGCGTGACAATGTGCGGGGGAGGTGCGGGGTGGGGGGTCTAGGGCCTTTGTATGTGGGGGGCACTGGTGGACAGGTTGCGTACCATCAACGAAAACTGAGACAATAAACGAAAACTGAGACATTTTTTCCACAAAAAATTTGGAATAAAAACCAAAATCGGTGAAACTGAGAAAAACGAAAAAAGGGATGACTGTACTCCAAATTCAGGGCTTCAAATAAAGGGGGGGAGAAAGCTGGGGGCCCCACTTTGAGAGAATGGGTCCTGTGGTCAGTGTGCACTGTAAAAAAAATTCTGCAGCACGAGTATAATGAGAAAAAAAAATCCACCGTTTTTTTTGGATTAAAACGCCGTCTTTGAGGTGTATTTTCATATAGTACTTATGTTGTACAGGGTCCCTGGGTTTTGGTCATCTCCAAACTCAACATTTATGGTGTATTTTCTTAATGTTTTCAAAGTGTATTTTTGGGGGTCTGAAATAGACTAACCATACGTTATTTTTTAAGGATGTAAATTGTTCGGTAATGGCACTTGAGCAGCATTTTGCAAAGAATTTTGGGGAAAACCGGGGTCCACTGTATTCTTTTTTTTATGGTCTCCTTTGATAGAATGGAAAACATACTACAGAAATATAGATGTTTTTGATTAGTTTCATGATGAAAACGACCTTGAAATTGAGATAAAAGAAGGGGAAAAGTTCGATTTTTTAAATGTTCAAGAAAAAATCACGCCACTGTTTTAAAACACTAATTGGCAGTCTAATATTCTTTCGCAAGTGCACTGATATTATTTATACCATTTTTACAATAATGCAATAGTCTGCATAACGGTAAATCTTCTATTTTTTTTGTGAATAAAAATCAAATAGAAAACAAGTAATATAAAAGGGGGTAATGACGCTAATGAACAGATAACATCTTATTTTAGTGCCAGGAATGTCTGCATTGTTTATTCTGGACCCTATTTTGAAATTGACAATTTTTTTTTTGATGAAAATTTGGGCCCAAAATTTCCAATTTCTGACCACTTTATTGGGGAGTTGGGTCAAATTGGTGGTTTCTTGCCCAAACATAGAACAAATGAAATTCTAAAGAAATAGCAGAGTTTTCGACTGGAACAATGGAATTGGCTGTAAATAGGGGTCAAAATCAAATTATGAATATATATCACCGAGATCACTTCTTTGCGGGCGCCCTTTAAATTTTTAATCAAATTTCATACTTTTTGGGGTCATTACCATCGGGGGAAAAACTCTTTTTTTCATAAGAAAAAAATTTTTTTTTTTATTTTCACAACAGCAGAGCACTCAGGTTAGGGGGTTTCACAGTCAAAAGGGTGCCAGCAGAGGCTTTCGAGAGGTTTAAGAAACGTAGTGGCATACACAGTGTTGTGGCATGGTGAGGCAGCCAGCTCAGACAAACGGGGGCTGAAAAGTTTGTGAGTGAATTTAAGGGGGGTTTTAGATAAAAAATTCCTCCCAAAAAGTGTTTAATTGGATGAAACAGGGCTGTTTTGAAGAAAATGGCCAACAGGACCTTCATTACTCAGGAGGAAAAGGCAGGACACAAGCCTATGAAAGACACGCTAACTCTTATGATGTGTGCCAAGCCCGTGGTGATTTTGTGGGGCCTTTTCTGGGTATCACGCAGAAAATCCCAGAGCCTTCAAGAAACCAATGTTAACAGGAATAATTTGTGTGTGTATTGGAAGGCTAACACTAATGCATGGGTCACTAAGGACTTTTTCATGGAATGGTTGACTGATTTTCCTAGTGTGAAGAAATACCCCCTGAAAAGAAAATTTCCCTCAAGTGCCTCCTGGTACTGGACAATGTCCCCGCTCATCCTCACAACTTGGAAGAGTTGTTGTCGACAAGTGAAAATGAATTATGAAGAGTGGAAATTTTTCTTCAAAAAACTGAGGATCACAGATACGGGAGCACGGAGAAAAAGGGGGATAAGAACACTCTTCATAATTCATTTTCCCGCCGGGGTACCCTTCCCATTTATAGACTCTGCTTTTCTCGGAAACGACTTTTTTCTCTCCTAAACCCCCTCTCCTGAGAACCTCCCGTCCTCTGCCTTCCCACTTCTGGTCTAATCTCAGCAACTATCTCCGTTCCTTAGACATCAAACTTACCTTTGTCAGACTAACACTCTTGCAAATCTAGTTCATCCTCCCCTCCCTCCACAGATTTCCTGGGGTCTACTCTATTTCGTTTCTCCGTCCTCCCCAGATTGGAGAAACGGGCCGATCTTTTTCTGACAGACTCGGGGAGCACAAAATAGTGTTAGGCTTCCCGACACTAATAATGCTTTTTTTCTGTCATGTCAGAGATCACAGTCATCCTATTGATTGGTCTTCTGCTAAAACTGTCTACCCTACGCTAACTTTCATAGCCCCCCCTGGTTGAATTTCCCCTTATACACAACTTTCCTGTGAATCTTACCCCTGGCTTTGTCTCTGTTGTGTTTTCCCTCTTCATTACATTGTTAAATGCTCTAAACTTCAAACACCCGTGACTTAACCTGTTTCCCTTTCCCCCTTTTCCTCTCTTCCTCTTTCCTTTTTCCTTTAGGGTTTTCCTTTCTTTTTTTTTTTGCCTTGTATTTTTCCTTTATTTTTTTTCCTTTTTCCCCCCTCTGTGTTCTCGCCCACCCCCTTTCGGGGGCCCCGCCTCATTGCAGTGCTCCTCTAGAAAATGACTGTCTCCACTACTACTATTACTACTACTACCACTTCCCCTACTTACTTCATTAGTACCCCACTCTCTGGTACCCCTTCCCCGTCTGCCGCCCTTTAAAAACCACTTCCCCCGTCTCTGTGTGTTAGTGTGACTTTTTAAATGGTCCCAAATCGGGGCCGAAAAGTCGTCGTAAATCCTTCTTTTATTGTGCGGGTTGTGTGTGTATTGTTTCCCGTCACGGATTGTGCCTTTTTTTTTATTCATGTTTCAATGTTATTAATATTGTTTATTATGTCATAGTAGATGAATTGTGATACATAAATAAGCCATAGAGCTGATATTTGTGTCAAATTGAAGCATTTTGTCCTGCCTCCCAAACAATAAACTTGCCCCCCTCTCTCCCTCTCCATCCCATACACCAACAAGAGTCACTAATAAAGGTAAGTGTGATGTTAAATGTTCATTTATACATGTTATTAGTGCTTACATTTATTTGCCATTCTTTTCAGTATGTCCATCTATATTTAATCTCAAAAAAAAATTTTTTTTGTTAACCCCCTGGGTGCCTGAAACGGTTTAAATTGAATTTACATTATTTCTGATGGGGAAAATGGCTTCATTTTTCATTGATTTCAGTTTTAGTCGATCTTTTGGAAGGATTAAACAAAAAAAAGGGGGTGACTGTAATTTTAGAGACTGAGACTTTGGAATTGGCTAAAAGTGGGCAAAATCCCCGGCGTAATATCGCCATCCCGCTAATTTTAGACCATAATTCTTTTAGTTTTTCACCAAATTTCATATTTTTGGTGTCATTATGATCAAAAAAGATGCTTTATCATTTCATAAAAAAAAAAATTCCAAAATGTTTTGACCCTGAAACGAGTTAAGGATCGGGGCCGACCCTGAAAAGGGGTTTAAGTGCAGGCATTGCATTTCCCCTTACAGGACTAAAATCCAGCTAACCGGTATCCCCGAAACCCTTCACAAAATATTACCCTGCTCACAGCTCTTCAGGTCCCAAAAAAAATTATACAAATACAAATACAATTTTATTTCTTTTCTCGTACATGGGTTTACATTACAATCATAAATTGAGGTGCAAGGGGAGCTTCTGGCATGCCAGGCATTAGGGGGAGCTTAATCTAATGGCTTTTGACTATGAACTTAATATTGGAGAATTGAGTGAGTTTGAATTGGGGAGGTTTAAATTATGATATGATAATACATTGTTCATTACAAAATGATGATAGACATTGTAACAAGTGTTTAGTAGGGTGGAAATAATAGTAACAATTAAATTATCTTAATGAAAATAACATTGAGCATTTTGAGAGTAATTTACAGTTTGAGTATTTAGTTCAGGGGGATTAGGTGGAAATAATTGTAAAAAAATTTAATTTATTTTATAAGAAAATAACTTTGAGCATTTTAAAGGGAATTTACATTATGAGTATTTAGTTTAGGGTGAGTAGGTGGTTTTTTAGAAGAGTCTTAAATTGATTTTCAGACAAGGTTATTTTAGCATTTTTCCCGGTAATGAGTTCCCGATTCTGGGGCCCTTTATGTGCATAGAATTCTTACATAGGGCTGGGACATGGGGTACATCAAAAAATGATCTGTATCGTGTGTTATGGTCTGGGTCCATTAAAGTTGGTGAGGAGAATTTTGAGTAAGGATTTATATTAGAATGTAGAGTTCTATGTATGTGAGGACAAGAATAAGTGTAAGGTACCTAGGGATTGGCAGGGGCGTGTATTGTTCCTTTGTATAAAGGAAAAGGGGACAAAAGAGTGAAAAATTATAGGGTAATAAGTCTGTTAGTGTCCCGGGAAAGTGTATGGTAGAGTTATTATTGAAAGAATTAAGAGTAAGACAGAAAACAGGATAGCAGATAAACAAGGGGCTTTGGGAAAGGTAGGGTGTGTGAAAGTGTTTACAGTGAAACATATAGGTGAACAGTATTTGGATAAGGGTAAAGATGTTTTTGTGGAATTTATGGATTTGGAAAAGGCGTATGATAGGGTAGATAGGGGGCAATGTGGCAGATGTTGCAGGTTTTGGAATAGGAGGAAGGTTACTGAAAGCAGTGAAGATTTTTTATGAGGATAGTGAGGCTCAGGTTAGAGTGTGTAGGGGGGGAAAGGGGGACTATTTCCCAGTAAAAGGGGCCTTTAGACAAGGATGTGTGATGTCACCGTGGTTGTTCAATATATTTATAGATGGGGTTGTAAGAGAAGTGAATGCGGGGTCTTGGCAAGAGGTGTTGGGCTAAAAGAAAAAAACAAATAAAAGTGGGAGTTGTCACAGTTGCTTTTGCTGATGACACTTCTTTTGGGAGATTCTGAAGAGAAGTTGCAGAGGTTGGTGGATAAATTTTGGGTAGGGTGTGTAAAAAAAGAAAATTGAAAGTGAATATAGGGGAAAAAGTAAGGGGTGAGGATAACAAAAAAAATAGGTGACGAAAGATTGGGTATCAGATTGGAGGGGGGAGTATGGAGGAGGTGAATGTATTCAGATATTTGGGGTGGACAGTCGGGGGATGGGTCTATGAAGGATGAGGTGAATCATAGAATTGATGAGGGGGAAAAGGGGGAGTGGGGCACTTCGGGTCTGTGGGGACAAAGAACCTTGTCCATGTAAGTAAAGAGGGGGAAAGTAGAGAGTATAGTTATACCAACCCTTTATGGGTGTGAAGCATGGGTGATGAATGTTGCAAAGAGGAGAAGGCTGGAGGAGGGAATGTCATGTCTGAGGTCAATGTGTGGTGTGAATATAATGCAGAGAATTCGGAGTTTGGAAAAGGGGGGAGGTGCGAGATTCCAAAAAGATTGTCCAGAGAGCTGAGGAGGGGTTGTTGAGGTGGTTTGGGCATGTGGAGAATGGAACGAGACAGAGTGACCCGGGTGTATAAATCTGTAGTGGGGGGGAAGGGGGGGGGGGCGGCCTAGGAAAGGTTGGGGGGGGGGTAAAGGAAGTTTTTGTGCGAGGGGTTGGACTTTAGCAAGCATGTGTGAGCGTATTTGATAGGGGTGAATGGAGGCTATGGTTTTTTAAAACTTGACGGTTTTTGGAGGTGAGCAAAGTAAATTTATGAAGGGATTCAGGGAA
The DNA here is from genome assembly GCA_009830355.1 of Cherax destructor. NCBI lineage: Eukaryota > Metazoa > Arthropoda > Malacostraca > Decapoda > Parastacidae > Cherax > Cherax destructor. The sequence goes on from WNWK01030458.1 coordinate 22,785, forward strand.
ACCGGGAGGGGGCTTGAGTTCTAGAGATGGGAAGTACAGGGGCATTGAAGGAGGGGTGGTAATGTTGCAGTTTTATAACAGTAGTGTAAAGCACCCTCTGGCAAGACAGTGATGGAGTAAAAGATGATGAAAGTTTTTTTTTTCGGGCCACCCTGCCTTGTTGGGAATCGGCCGATGTGTTAATAAAAAAAATTTTTATGGTGAGTAGTTTTAGGCTTTTGAATATTGTGGAGCATGCTGTCTAGAGTGGGGAAATTTTTTATATTCTGACTGCAGCCTTTTTCTGGGTTATGAGGGTCAAGGGGATTTTTAAAGTTGATCCCCCTGCACAGATTCCATACGTAGATATGGTAAATGGCAGTGATAAGTGCAAGGAGAGCTGACTGAGGCAACAGTAGCGTATCTCAGATAATATTTCTGTCTTAGAGATTTTCTTGGAAAATTGTTGATGTGTGTGTTTAATTTAAGGCTACTGTCAATCTGGATTCCTATGAATTTTCCCTCTTTTAGTCTTGTGATGGATGAACACGTAGATATACGTTTACGTGCGTACTGCTCCGAACGTAGATCTACGTTTTTTTTTTCTTTCCCTTTAAATTTAGTATAGGCCTGAGTCGCCTGGGGTGAGGAATGGGTCGTCCTCAGTGTGCGCAGTATTAAAAAAAACTGGGACCACTTAGTACCTTGTGGGAGCACCAGTTCAATTGAGTGCC
>WNWK01030459.1:0-23496 GCA_009830355.1 Cherax destructor
GAGCAGGAGAGAGAGGACCTAGTAGCAATCAGTGAGAGGCGGGGCCAGGAGCTATGACTCGACCCTGCAACCACAAATAGGTGAGTACAAATAGGTGAGTACACACACACAAAACACACATACACACACACACACACACACACACACACACACCACACACACACGGAGAAATGCTGTCCGGTGGGACCGGACAACATTTCTCCGTGGGTCCTTAGAGAGGGAGCAGAGATGTTGTGTGTGCCACTAACAAAAATCTACCTGAGGCGTGGAAGATGGCAAATGTAGTCCCAATTTTTAAGAAAGGAGACAGACATGAGGCATTAAACTACAGACCTGTGTCACTGACGTGTATAGTATGCAAAGTCAGGAGAAGATCATCAGGAGGAGATGGTGGAGCACCTAGAAAGACACAAGCTTATAACGACAACCAGCACGGTTTCAGGAAGGAAAATCCTGTGTCACAAACCTACTGGAGTTTTATGACAAGGTAACAGAAGTAAGACACGAGAGAGAGGGTGGATAGACTGCATTTTCTTGGACTGCAAGAAGGCGTTGACACAGTTCCTCACAAGGGGTTAATGCAAAAGCTAGAGGATCAGGCACACGTAACAGGAAAGACACTGCAATGGATCAGAGAATATCTGACAGGGAGGCAACAACGAGTCATGGTACGTACGAGATGTCAGAGTGGGCACCTGTGACGAGTGGGGTTCCACAAGGGTCAGTCCTAGGACCTGTGCTGTTTTTGGTATATGTGAATGACACAATGGAAGGGATAGACTCAGAATTTGTCCCTGTTTGCAGATGATGTGAAGTTAATGAGAAGAATTAAATCAGTCGAGGATCAGGCAGGACTACAAGAGACCTGGACAGGCTACAAGCCTGGTCCAGTAACTGGCTCCTTGAATTTAACCTTGCCAAATGTAAAGTCATGAAGATCGGGGAAAGGCAAAGAAGATCGCAGACAGAGTATAGTCTAGGTGGCCAAAGACTGCAAACCTCACTCAAGGAAAAAGATCTTGGGGTGAGTATAATACCGAGCACATCTCCTGAGGCACACATCAATCAGATAACTGCTGCAGCATACGGGCGGCTGGCAAACCTAAGAATAGCGTTCCAATACCTCACTAAGGAATCGTTCAAGACTCTGTACACCATATACGTCAGGCCCATACTGGAGTATGCAGCACCAGTTTAGAACCCACACCTGGTCGAGCACGTCAAGAAATTAGAGAAAGTGCAAAGGTTTGCAACAAGACTAGTCCCAGAGCTAAGGGGATTGTCCTACGAAGAAAGGTTAAGGGAAATCGGCCTGACGACACTAGAGGACAGGAGGGTTAGGGGAGACATGATAACGACATATAAAATACTGCGAGGAATAGATAAGGTGGACAGAGACAAGATGTTCCAGAGAGGGGACACAGAAACAAGGGGTCACAATTGGAAGTTGAAGACTCCTATGAGTCAAAGGGATGTTAGGAAGTATTTTTTAAGTCATAGAGTTGTCAGGAAGTGTAATAGCCTAGAAAGCGACGTAGTGGAGGCAGGAACCATACATAGTTTTAAGACGAAGTTTGATAAAGCTCATGGAGCAAGGAGAGAGAGGACCTAGTAGCAATCAGTGAAGAGGCAGGGCCAGGAGCTATGACTCGACCCCTGCAACCACAAATAGGTGCGTACGTACGTACGTGAATGACATAACGGAAGGGATAGACTCAGAAGTGTCCCTGTTTGCAGATGATGTGAAGTTAATGAGAAGAATTAAATCAGTTGAGGATCAGGTAGGACTACAAAGAGACCTAGACAGGCTACAAGCCTGGTCCAGTAAATGGCTCCTTGAATTTAACCCTGCCAAATGTAAAGTCATGAAGATCGGGGAAGGGCAAAGAAGACCGCAGACAGAGTATAATCTAGGTGGCCAAAGACTGCAAACCTCACTCAAGGAAAAAGATCTTGGGGTGAGTATAATACCGAGCACATCTCCTGAGGCACACATCAATCAGATAACTGCTGCAGCATACGGGCGGCTGGCAAACCTAAGAATAATGTTCCAATACCTCACTAAGGAATCGTTCAAGACTCTGTACACCATATACGTCAGGCCCATACTGGAGTATGCAGCACCAGTTTGGAACCCACACCTGGTCAAGCACGTCAGGAAATTAGAGAAAGTGCAGAGGTTTGCAACAAGACTAGTCCCAGAGCTAAGGGGATTGTCCTACGAAGAAAGGTTAAGGGAAATCGACCTGACGACACTAGAGGACAGGAGGGTTAGGGGAGACATGATAACGACATATAAAATACTGCGAGGAATAGATAAGGTGGACAGAGACAAGATGTTCCAGAGAGCTGACACAGAAACAAGGGGTCACAGCTGGAAGTTGAAGACTCCTATGAGTCAAAGGGATGTTAGGAAGTATTTCTTCAGTCATAGAGTTGTCAGGAAGTGGAATAGCCTAGAAAGTGACATAGTGGAGGCAGGAACCACATAATTTTAAGACGAGGTTTGATAAAGCTCATGGAGCAGGGAGAGAGAGGACCTAGTAGCAATCAGTGAAGAGGTGGGGCCAGGGGCTATGACTCGACCTCTGCAACCACAAATAGGCGAGTACAAATGTGTGAGCGCACGCGCGCACACATACACACACACACCATCAGGTGCTGGACACAATACACACAACTGAGGAGGAAGTGAAGAGGCTACTAAGCGAGCTAGATACCTCAAAGGCGATGGGGCTGGATAACATGTCTCCATGGGTCCTGAGAGAGGGAGCAGAGGAGCTATGTGTTCCCCTAACAACAATCTTCAACACATCTATCGAAACAGGGCAACTACCTGAGGTATGGAAGACAGCAAATGTAGTTCCAATTTTTAAAAAAGGAGACAGGAATGTAGCACTAAACTACAGACCAGTGTCACTGACATGTATAGTATGCAAGGTCATGGAGAAGATAGTCAGGAGAAGAGTGGTGGAGCACCTAGAAAGGAATGAGCTTATCAACGATGGCCAACACGGTTTCAGGAATGGGAAATCCTGTGTCACAAACCTACTGGAGTTCTACGACAGGGTGACAGCAATAAGACAAGAGAGAGAGAGAGGGGTGGGTAGATTGCATATTCTTGGATTGTAAGAAGGCGTTTGACACAGTTCCACACAAGAGGCTAGTGCAGAAGCTGGAAGACCAGGCAGGGGTAACAGGGAAGGCACTACAATGGATCAGGGAATACCTGTCAGGAAGACAGCAGCGAGTCATGGTACGTGGCGAAGTGTCAGAGTGGGCGCCGGTGACGAGTGGGGTTCCACAGAGGTCAGTCCTAGGACCAATGCTGTTTCTGGTATTTGTGAACGACATGACGGAAGGAATAGACTCTGAAGTGTCCCTGTTTGCAGATGATGTGAAGTTGATGAGAAGAATTCAATCGGACGAGAACCAGGCAGAACTACAAAGGGATCTGGACAGGCTGCAAGCCTGGTCCAGCAATTGGCTCCTGGAGTTCAACCCCACCAAGTGCAAAGTCATGAAGATTGGGGAAGGGCAAAGAAGACCGCAGACGGAGTACAGTCTAGGGGGCCAGAGACTGCAAACCTCAATCAAGGAAAAAGATCTTGGGGTGAGTATAACACCAGGAACATCTCCTGAGGCGCACATCAACCAAATAACTGCTGCAGCATTATGGGCGCCTAGCAAACCTAAGAACAGCATTCCGACATCTTAATAAAGAATCGTTCAGGACCCTGTATACTGTGTACGTTAGGCCCATACTGGAGTATGCAGCACCAGTTTGGAACCCACACCTAGCCAAGCACGTGAAGAAGCTCGAGAAAGTACAAAGGTTTGCAACAAGACTAGTCCTGGAGCTAAGGGGTATGTCCTACGAGGAGAGGTTAAGGGAAATCGACCTGACGACACTGGAGGACAGGAGAGATAGGGAGGACATGATAACGACATATAAAATACTGAGAGGAATTGACAAGGTGGACAGACAGAATGTTCCAGAGAGGGGACACAGAAACAAGGGGTCACAATTGGAAGTTGAAGACTCAGATGAGTCAAAGGGATGTTAGGAAGTATTTCTTCAGCCATAGAGTTGTCAGGAAGTGGAATAGTCTAGCAAGTGATGTAGTAGAGGCAGGAACCATACATAGCTTTAAGACGAGGTATGATAAAACTCATGGAGCAGGGAGAGAAGGGACCCAGTAGCGGTCAGTGAAGAGACGGGTCCAGGAACCGAGTCTCGACCCCTGCAACCAAAATTAGGTGAGTACACACACACACACGTATGTACGTACGTATCTGCGCTCGCGAGATCTTCATCCTTACCCAAGTGTAAGGACCACCAGCCTTCATGGATCATCAGTCATACACAGATGCACAGAGCACCAGCTTTACACCTAACTGTAGGGATCACCAGCCACACCTAATTGCAGGGATCACTAGCCACAACCTAATTGCATGGATCACCACTCGTACAAGAGCATTCAGATCATTGGCCACTTAGAATCACCAGCTCCCCTCTTCCCCCCTCCCTCCCAGTTACAAGAATCCAGCCATACAGTAGTACACAGCACCAACCTTATACAGATACAGTGGACCCCCGAGTTTCGTAAAAACATCACTCCTGAAGTCTGCTCAAGTGCCATTACCGAACGAATTTACTCCCTTAAGGAAAAATTTCACGTAGGTTAGTCTATTTCAGACCCCCAAAAATACACTTCCACAAGAACTTACAAAATTATACTTACATAATTGCACGATTTCCGGGGTATTCGTTAACCGAGGGTCCACTGTATATAAGGATCATCAACCATATACAGTTGCAAAGAATGCTAGCTATATGCTCATGTACATAACTATCAGAAAGTTAGAAGTTGTGATTTGGGATTAAATGTTGCTATTTCTGTTTCATTTAAAATTATAGAGTAATTAATTATATATTTGCAATTTCCAGGTGGAAGAGCTAATTTTGCTGCCCAGCCATTGTCATACATTCATAAAGGGACATGATCGCCCATACTACTTTCGCCACAACAATAACAACAATAACAAGAACACGGCAACACATACCCGGTGTTTACCGTGTTCAAGATCATCATACCAGTTCATTGAGAGGTACTTAATACTTTGTCTCACTGCATATAGGCTTTTTCATATTTAACCTCTTTCAATCAGTATTTTGTTTGGGCATGTAAGAGTTCCTTTATATAAAGGGAAGGGGGATAAAAGAGATTGTAAGAATTATAGGGGATTAAGTTTACTGAGTATACCAGGTAAAGTGTATGGCAGGGTTATTATTGAAAGAATTAGAGGTAAGACAGAGAGTAGGATTGCAGATGACCAAGGAGGCTTTAGAGTGGGTAGGGGATGTGTAGATCAAGTGTTTACAGTGAAGCATATATGTGAACAGTATTTAGATAAAGGTAGGGAAGTTTTCATTGCATTTATGGATTTAGAAAAGGCATATGATAGTGGATAGGGGAGCAATGTGGCAAATGTTGCAAGTGTATGGAATAGGTAGTAAGTTACTGAATGCTGTAAAGAGTTTATGAGGATAGTGAGGCTCAGGTTAGGGTGTGTAGGAGAGAGGGAGATTACTTCCCGGTAAAAGTAGGTCTTAGACAGGGATGTGTAATGTCACCATGGTTGTTTAATATATTTATAGATGGGGTTGTAAAAGAAGTAAATGCTAGGGTGTTGGGGAGAGGAGTGGATTAAATTATGGAGAATTAAATGCAAAATGGGAGTTGACAGTTACTTTTTGCTGATGATACTGTGCTTATGGGAGATTCTAAAGAAAAGTTGCAAAGGTTAGTGGACGAGTTTCGGAGGGTGTATAAAGGAAGAAAGTTGAAAGTGAACATAGATAAGAGTAAGGTGATGAGGGTATCAAATGATGTAAATAAAGAAAAATTGGATATCACATTGGAGAGAGGGATTATGGAAGAAGTAAATGTTTTCAGATATTTGGGAGTTGGCTTGTCAGCAGATGGGTTTATGAAGGATGAGGTTAACCATAGAATTGATGAAGGAAAAAATGTGAGTGGTGCATTGAGGTATCTGTGTAGACAAAAAACGTTATCCATGGAGGCAAAGAAGGGAATGTACGAAAGTATAGTGGTACCAACACTCTTATATGGGTGTGAAGCATGGAATGCAAATGATGCAGCGAGGAGGCGGCTGGAGGCAGTGGAGATGTCCTGTCTAAGGGCAATGAGTGGTGTAAATATTATGCAGAAAATTCGGAGTGTGGAAATTAGGAGGAGGAGTGGAGTTACTAAAAGTATTTGTCAGAGGGCTGAAGAGGGGTTGTTGAGGTGGTTTGGTCATTTAGAGAGAATAGATCGACGTAGAATGACTTGGAGAGCGTATAAATCTGTAGGGGAAGGAAGGCGGGGTAGGGATAGTCCTCGAAAAGGTTGGAGGGAGGGGGTAAAGGAAGTTTTGTGGGCGAGGGGCTTGGACTTCCAGCAAGCATGTGTGAGCGTGTTAGATAGGAGTGAATGGAGACGAATGGTTTTTGGGACCTGACGAGCTGTTGGAGTGTGAGCAGGGTAATATTTTGTGAAGGGATTCAGGGAAACCATTTAATTTATTTAGTTGGACTTGAGTCCTGGAAATAGGAAGTACAATGCCTGCACTTTAAAGGAGGGGTCTGGGATAGTGACAGTTGGGAGGGACTTATTCTCAGCTGTCGTATCTGAGCGCCTCTGCAAAGACAGTGATTATGTATGAGTGAGGTGAAAGTGTTGAATGATGATGAAAGTATTTTCTTTTTGGGGATTTTCTTTCTTTTTGGGTCACCCTGCCTCGGTGGGAGACGGCCGACTTGTTGAAAAAAAAAAATGTAAGAGTAAGTAGTTTACAGTGGAACTTTTATTTTCTGTCACTTGACTAATTACTTGCAGGTAGGCAAGAGTGAAAGTGTGAATTGGCTCTTTTTATTGCCAAAGACATGTGCATAACTCATGGGCTTCTTGCAACAGCCTCAGTATTCTCACCACTGTGGGAGTGATGGGGATGATGATAGTATTTCAAGAACACAAGTGCCCAGTTTAATAAGTGTTACTCATCCCTCAGGTGACACACTTTAACTGTGGGGTCATGTGATGCATGGGTGTCTTGTTAGATATTCTTCCTGTACCCACATCTACCTTCCTGCACTCATCTCCTTTCTGCACTCACTTTCTCCTTCCTGTAGCTACTACCTACTTGATCTTAATTTATTTCATTTATTTTGGGTAGCTATGTACAATGGACCCCCAGAGTTCGTCATTAATTCGTTCCAGAATGCTGCTCAAGTGCCGTTACCTAACGAATTTGTTCCCATAAGGAATAATGTAAATTAGATTAGTCCTTTTAGACCCCCAAAAATACACTTACAAAAGCACTTAAAAAATACACTTACATAATTGTTCGAGTTTGGAGCAGTACGAACTCCAGGGGCCCACTGTATTTATTTTTACTGGATGTGCTGCTTTTTATTTTTTAAAGTGTATTTTTGTGATATTTTAATTGGGATTACCATAACTTTGTTTTTTTTAGCTGCTTTATTAGGTTCTCTTTAAATGCCGGAGACACTAAATGACCAGTGAGTCAAAGTACATACATCATAGATTTTTGCCATACCTGATTTAATCACAGCTACTCTGCACACCTGTGCAGTATGATCCTTGTATGTTTAGCACTTCTTTTGATTATAATAATCTGTACACCTGTTCTTTTTATGGCTACATAATTTCAGGGGAAGTATCACCTAACTTTTTTCTACATGTTTTACAGGTCTAGTGCTTTCCATGATTATAATACGTACTACAGTAAACCCTTCCATATAACAGACCTCCACATAACGGACTTAGGAAAAATGGAATAAAATCCATTGGGTCAGTTGGTTTGGAAACAATGGATGAAGCCTGTTGGTTAAAGAATTGTCCATTATTGTTAAAAATCATGATCTAACAACTCTCTCTATCCACCACAGCTGCCATTATTGGCCACCCAGTCCTCCTAAATAGTTCGTTTACTGTACTCTAATTTTCTACTTGGGATGCTATATTTGAACTTGCCTTCCATAATGATGTACAGTGAGCTTCATGAGAGACCCTAGTCAAAAGGACTGCTCAGTCATACTAATGGGCTGCCCTGAATGTACTTGGGGTGGGGGTATTATGTATTGCAGATCCTTTCAATAACCTCTGGGATTATATTATTAATTCATTAAATGTGACAGTGAAATACAGTATTGCATTGACAGTGAAGCAATGCTATTGACAGTGAAATACAGAAATTTTCTGAAAATTGATCTTTCCAGAAGCTAGTTGCATCCAAACAAGCAATGAAGTTACACTGCAAAATCAAAATTAAACTGAAGTTGGAAAAGAAAACCTTAACTGAGATAACTGTGTATTTCAGTACTGAAACACTTGACAGTTATTTGAGGAAAAGTATTTTGGCAGAGACTGAAGTACTGTGCTTTGATTTTTTTCATTTTAAGATTCACTGTGGTTTTTCCTTTCATCAGAGTAATCAGTATTATAAAGTTCTGTAACTTACTTCTTGTTTGTTCAGTACTATAACGTACAGTGGACCCCTCGGTTTTCGCCGAAAATTCTTTCCAGAATGCTGCTCAAGTGCCATTACCGAACGAATTTACTTCCTTAAGAAATAATGTCACGTAGGTTAGTCTATTTCAGACCCCCAAAAATACACTTAAAAAAGCACTTACGAAAATACACTTGCATAAATGTTCGAGTTTGGAGATGACCGAAAACCGAGGGACCACTGTACTTGCACTGTCCTGTAACTTATTTGTGCAGTACTGTAGTTGTTATTTATATGTAACTGGAACTGTTTTTTTGTGTAGTGCTGTAATTTACCGTTACTTGTGCAGTGCTCTAATTTACTGTTACTTGTGCATGTTTTATTTTCTCTGCAGATACTATGCAAAATTATTTGATCAGCATAGCTAATACACACATTTTCGGAACAAGAGGAATAGTAAATTTACAAATTTATTTATATTCTGCCTACTCACCTCTGTAAAAACATGTTTTGTCCTCCCTATTTTTCCAATCTACAAAATCTTTGTTACACTCTTTATCCTCTAGATAAGAAACTTGCATTTTGCCAAACTTGTACACTTCATATTGCTCTAATTCAAACTTCTGTCATTGATGCTTTTGGTGTCTACTTCCATTTCCTGCTTCTGCCCTATCCAATACTAAAGTGAAATTGGCCACTCTTCATTATAGACTCAAAGAACACAAAAGCATTTACCTTGCTTACACTAAAAATGCTCTTTTGTTTTGGCCATGTTAGAGATCATAGCCATCCTATAAACTGATCCTCTGCTAAAACTATCTAACCTTCACAGATGTCAGATGCTCAAATCTTGTTGAAGTAACCCATATACACAGTATTCTGGTTTTGTTATAATACATAGATGCCTGCCTTTCTCAATACAGCCTCTCCTCACTTAACGACAGAGTTCCGTTCCTAAGACCACGTTGGTAAACGAATTTGTCGCTAAGTGAGGAGCATACTATAATGGTAGTATTGTTTTAATGTCACCTTTGCACCATTTATAACATTTCTGGTATATTTTTAAATGTTCATACAGTAATATGCTGTATATTGTAATACAGTGGACCCTCGCTATTTGAACACTCCAAAACTCACCCTTTTATGTAAGTTTATTTTTTAAGTGCTTTTATAAGTGTATTTTTGGGGGTCTGAAATGGACTCTTCTAATTTACATCATTCCTTATGGGAATAAATTCGTTTGGTAACAGCACTTGAACAGCATTCTGGAATGAGGGTGAGTTTTGGAGTGTTCGAATAGCGAGGGTCCACTGTAAATATAATAGAGGAAATCAGCTTTAATATGCATTATTTATGTATGCATACTGGTCAGAGCCTGTCGTAAGTCCGAGTCGTCTGTAAACGAGTACGTCGCTAATACCTGGAGTATACCTGGAGAGGGTTTCGGGGGTCAACGCCCCCACGGCCCGGTCTGTGAGCAAACCTCATGGTGGATCAGGGCCTGATCAACCAGGCTGTTACTGTTGGCCGCATGCAACCCAACGTACGAACTACAGCCTGGCTGAGTCAGGTACTGACTTTAGGTGCCTGTCCAGCACCTTGAAGACAGCCAGGGGTCTATTGGTAATCTTCCTTATGTATGCTGTGAGGAGAGGCTGTACGTATATATTTTCAAATGCTCTATCAGATCACTTGTGACTTTGGCATGACCTGTGTATTTCCTTAGCCTTTCATGATTTCTGACTTTCTCCTTACTTGCTTCATTGAATGGGCAGTGAGGGCTACTGCAGTTGGACTTCTTTTATTTGTTCCTTATGGGGGCCCCCCATGGGAACATGTATTAGAGGGTGGAGTTACCTGCTTCTTCATTACCTTGATGCATTTTACCCTTGTAGTGCTAGTACTACTGTTATTAGTACTACTACTATTAGTACTATTGCTACTTGCCAGTACTAGTACTACTAGAAGTACTGTACTATAACTATTAATACTAATTCTACAGTTAGTACTAGTATTAGTACTGCTGGTACTACTATTAGTACTGCTGGTACTACTATTAGTACTGTTGGTACTACTATTAGTACTATAGGTACTACTAGTAGTACCTATAGTAGGGAAGAGTATATGGAGAGAAAAAGAGAGGTTAAGAGAGTGGTGAAGCAATGTAAAAAGAGAGCAAATGAGAGAGTGGGTGAGATGTTATCAACAAATTTTGTTGAAAATAAGAAAAAGTTTTGGAGTGAGATTAATAAGCTGAGGAAGCCTAGGGAACAAATGGATTTGACAGTTAAAAATAGGAGAGGAGAGTTATTAAATGGAGAGTTAGAGGTATCGGGAAGATGGAGGGAATATTTTGAGGAGTTGTTAAATGTTGATGAAGACAGGGAAGCTGTGATTTCGTGTATAGGGCAAGGATGAATAACATCTTGTAGGAGTGTGGAAGAGCCAGTTGTGAGTGTGGGGGAAGTTCGTGAGGTAGTGGGTAGAATGAAAGGGGGTAAGGCAGCTGGGATTGATGGGATAAAGATAGAAATGTTAAAAGCAGGTGGGGATATAGTTTTGGAGTGGTTGGTGCTATTATTTAATAAATGTATGGAAGAGGGTAAGGTACCTAGGGATTGGCAGAGAGCGTGTATTGTTCCTTTGTATAAAGGCAAAGGGGACAAAAGAGAGTGCAAAAATTATAGGGAAGAAGTCTGTTGAGTGTACCTGGTAAAGTGTATGGTAGAGTTATTATTGAAAGAATTAAGAGTAAGACAGAAAGCAGGATAGCAGATGAACAAGGGGCTTTAGGAAAGGTAGGGGTGTGTAGACCAAGTGTTTACAGTGAAACATATAGGTGAACAGTATTTGGATAAGGGTAAAGAGGTTTTTGTGGCATTTATGGATTTGGAAAAGGCGTATGATAGGGTGGATAGGGGGGCAATGTGGCAGATGTTGCAGGTGTATGGAATAGGAGGTAGGTTACTGAAAGCAGTGAAGAGTTTTTATGAGGATAGTGAGGCTCAAGTTAGAGTGTGTAGGAGGGAAGGGACTATTTCCCAGTAAAAGTGGGCCTTAGACAGGGATGTGTGATGTCACCGTGGTTGTTCAATATATTTATAGATGGGGTTGTAAGAGAAGTGAATGCAAGGGTCTTGGCAAGAGGTGTGGGGTTAAAAGATAAAGATTTAAATACAAAGTGGGAGTTGTCACAGTTGCTTTTGCTGATGACACTGTGCTTTTGGGAGATTCTGAAGAGAAGTTGCAGAGGTTGGTGGATGAATTTGGTAGGGTGTGTAAAGAAGAAAATTGAAAGTGAATATAGGAAAGAGTAAGGTGATGAGGATAACAAAAAGATTAGGTGACGAAAGATTGGATATCAGATTGGAGGGAGAGAGTATGGAGGAGGTGAATGTATTCAGATATTTGGGAGTGGACATGTCAGCAGATGGGTCTATGAAGGATGAGGTGAATCATAGAATTGATGAGGGAAAAAGGGTGAGTGGAGCACTTCGGAGTCTGTGGAGACAAAGAACTTTGTCCATGGAAGTAAAGAAGGGAATGTATGAGAGTATAGTTATACCAACACTCTTATATGGGTGTGAAGCATGGGTGATGAATGTTGCAACGAGGAGAAGGCTGGAGGCAGTGGAGATGTCATGTCTGAGGTCAATGTGTGGTGTGAATATAATGCAGAGAATTCGGAGTTTGGAAATTAGGAGGAGGTGCGGGATTACCAAAACTATTATCCAGAGAGCTGAGGAGGGGTTGTTGAGGTGGTTCGGACATGTAGAGAGAATGGAACGAGACAGAATAACTTCAAGAGTGTATAAATCTGTAGTGGAGGGAAGGTGGGGTAGGGGTCGGCCAAGGAAAAGTTGGAGGGAGGGGGTAAAGGAAGTTTTGTGTGCGAGGGGCTTGGACTTCCAGCAAGCATGTGTGAGCGTATTTGATAGGAGTGAATGGAGACAAATGGTTTTTAATACTTGACGTGCTGTTGGAGTGTGAGCAAAGTAACATTTATGAAGGGATTCAGGGAAACCGGCAGGCTGGACTTGAGTCCTGGAGATGGGAAGTACAGTGTCTGCACTCTGAAGGAGGGGTGTTAATGTTGCAGTTTTATAACTGTAGTGTAAAGCACCCCTCTGGCAAGACAGTGATGGAGTGAATGATGATGAAAGTTTTTCTTTTTTGAGCCACCCTGCCTTGGTGGGAATCGGCCGATGTGTTAATAAAAAAAAAAATACTAGTACTGTAGGTACTAGTACTGTAGGTACTAGTACTGTAGGTACTAGTACTGTAGGTACTAGTACTGTAGGTACTAGTACTGTAGGTACTGTTAGTGCATTGCTACTATTACTACTGCTGCTAGTACCACTATTAGTACTACTACTATTGAAAGAAGGAAATAAATTCTAATTTGACAAAAAATTATTTAATCCAATTTATCTTTTTAGAGCCCAAGAATCGTTGCAGTGTATCATCAGCAATAGTCGAAATCTACGCACTCTTACACTAGGCTGCATCCAGGACCTGACTGATCAAGCTGATATATTTCTTCCATTGTTGGCGCATCACCAATCCACTTCCATCTCGACTCTTGGTTTGGCCTCAGTCAAGTATGATCCAGATTCTTATGCTCTGCTTGACATCACACCAGACAATTTTACTGCCTTCACAAACTTGCAGGTATAATGACTTAAATTGGTTACATATCATTACAAGGATTGATTAAATGCTTTAATCTGCCAATTCACTTTGTTCACTTTTCATTTGTTTCCTAGTGCACTTCTGTTTCTAAAACTTTCTTTCCATCAGGTTCTAACCTTAGATTATGACTACATGAGTGACCGTCTTCTGAGCATCTTATCCTCACCCTACAACTCCCCTATAAGACGATTAATTCTCCATGTCCATGGAATTGATCAGACCCACCGTGGCACTACTGAGTACATGTGGTATCGCTTCAAACAACAACAGTGAGTATTTTAAGAGTGGCCACATTGTGTTGTTGACTCTTGTTGAAATGGTGACATAAGCTGACTCCACTGAAAAGTGTTACAAGTTATATCTTAAACATTTGCAGTATCTTTTAATTTTCTTTGCTAATCTTTCTACAACATATGACACATACAGACTCAAATTAAGTTGTAATAAACAACTGTCAATGAATAAACAGAATTGTGGACAGGGGGAGGGACCGTGGTCTGCTGAAATGGTAGAGCTTTGGACTGTCAATTTGGAGGCTGTGGTTTGAGCCCCCTCCCCCATACCATTCACCATTTTGTTTATTCATGACACATACCTTTATTGGAAATTGATTCCTGCCTCCTCCATTTTCTTCCCTGTTTGTGGAGATTCATGGATCCAGGTGCTGGCAACAGTCTGTTGTTCATTGGTGTAATTATAACTTGGTGGTGCATTCACCTTATGTGGAGAACAGAAATGAGTTTAGGCTCTACACACATTTCTGCAGGGGTAACAAGACATTGTTTCTGTCCTTTGTATCCGTATGTAATTTTTTTCTTCTCCAGTATTAGGTTACTTTAGTTAGTCATTAGGTTTGTATGACTGTTATAATTTTTTGCACCTATTATACCTGTATCCATCTTAGTGTGAGCAACCAAAGAATTTGATTCAGTTTCTTGTATAGAACTTATGGCTGTGATTGAGTCTCTCTCTTTAAAAATAGAGAGGGAAGGGTCTTCATTTTTGGGTTACCATATTTCTTGCCACTATTCTAGTTCTAGTTTTGAATATATTGAGAAATTATACCCAAATTTTTCTCAGTTCATGACACATTCAGTTGTTATTCAGAGTTTATTGCAGCTTGCGATTTCTTTATCACTGAAAAATTATGAGGAATTAAAAAAAAAAGGTAAAGAATTTAAGTTGGGTCTTTATTTGTAAGCAGTACACTGGAGGATTTTGCAGTGGAATCTTGCTTGATGAATATTGTTAATATAAATTTTCTTGTTTTAACTCTAGTCCTCAGTGCTCCTTGGTAATGAACTTAGTACATTCTTATGATGGTGTGGAGCAACTGGGGTCTGGTCTGCTTCATCCCTCCATGCCCCTTACACACTTCAGAGCTTTCTTTTGTGAGTGGGTAAGTGTTGTTTGTCATTTACTCCTATGCCATTTATATCACTGTTTATAATAGTCATCCCTATAAATTCATGGATTTTGATTATTCAGTGATTTTTACTAAAGGGTCTAATGCAGATAATTTTTAATACGTAATCACATTTTTTTATAATGCCCATTTTTTTTTTTTGGTAAAATGTAGGCTCTGAATAGTTACTCCAATACAGTGGTCCCTTGGTTTTCATGCATCTCCAAACTCAAACATTTATGTAAGTGTATTTTCATAAGTGCTGTTGCATGTGTATTTTTGGGGGTCTGAAATAGACTAATCTACGTGACATTATATCTTAAGGAAGTAAATTCGTTCGGTAATGGCACTTGAGCAGCATTCTGGAACGAATTTTCGGCGAAAACCGAGGGACCACTGTACAGTGGTACCTTGGGTTTTGTCGATAATTCATTCCAGAATGCAGTTCGAGTGCCGTTACTGAACAAATTTGTCCCCATAAGGACAAATGTAAATTAGATTATTCCGATTCAGACCCCCAAAAATACACTTACAAAAGCACTTACAATAATACACTTACATAATTGTTTGAGTTGGGAGCTGTACGAAAACCGAGGTACCACTGTACTTGCTTTTTGATTAGAATTTATGTAATATGAGAGCACATTGGTCATGATAGTAGCTTGTTAATAATGATTGTGTAAATATGATGAAAACAATATACGTATTTAAAATGCTGTATATACAAACCATTCTATTGCTTTTTAAGTACAGTGGACCCCCGGATTTCGTCATTAATTCATTCCAGAATGCTGTTCAAGTGCCGTTACCGAACGAATTTGTTCCCATAAGGAATAATGTAAATTAGATTAGTCCTTTTAGACCCCCAAAAATACACTTACAAGAGCACTTACAAAATTACACTTAAATAATTGTTCAAGTTTGGAGCAGTACGAAATCCGGGGGTCCACTGTAAATTAAAATCCCCATTTTTTTTTTAACATGCTGGCTGTCTCTCACCAGGGCAGGGTGACCCAAAAAAGAAACATTTTCACTGTTATTCACACATAATCACTGTCCCTGCAGAAGCACTCAGATATGACAATTCAAATGTCACTTCAAACAGCAAATATCCCAGACCCCTCCTTTAAAGTGTAGGCATTGAACTTCCCACCTCCAGGACTCAAGTCAGGCTAACCAGTTTCCCTGAATCCCTTCACAAAATATTACCCTGCTCTCACTCAAACAGCTCGTCAAGTCCCAAAAACAATTCATCTCCATTCACCCCTCCTTTGCGTAGTATACTATGTGTAGCTTACATGTAATAAATTATTGTTAAGCACAAAGAAAGCCACTAGCATGCATGAGTAATTCAGAATTTAATTAAATTTCTCATGCCCAAATCTTCCTGGGCATTTTTTCATGCCCAAATCTTCCTGGCCATTTTTCACTAGGACTATCCATAAGATTAGAGTAATATTTAACTCTTTCAATGTTTGTCCCATTGTACTATGGCTTTGAAGCCAGGGTCGGTCCCATTGTACTATGCCATGAGCTCAGCTCACTCAGATAAGCTGTGAGCAGTAAATTTGGGCCTAGATATGAGAGAATAGGTCTGTGCGGTAAGTGTGCACCATATAAAAAAAATCCTGCAGCACACAGAGTATAATGGAAAGAAATGGCAACAGTGTTTTTGGTTTAAAACCGATTTTGTGTATTTTGTATGGTTTTTATGGTTGTATTCTCGGTTTCTTGGTCTTGTTTGATAAATTGGAAGATATATTATAGACATAGAGATGATTTTGATTGGTTTCAGGACTGAAAGTAGCTTGAAATTGAGCTCAAAGTTGCAGAAATGCTTGATTTTTGCTGATATTCCAGAGCACACAAATGACATCACTTGTTCAATATGCATCCAACTGGCTATTCTAATATACATTTAGGAATGCACTGACATTATTTATACAATTCTTACAATAATGCAGTAGTCTGCATAACAGTAAATCTTCAGTTTTTGTGTGAATAAAAATTCAAAGTGGAAAGCAAGCGTAACTTACAAGGGGCCTGCAGACATGACTAAGGAACAGAGGAATTGTTTTATAATGCCAGGAATGTCTGCATTGTTTATTCTGGACCTTGTTTTTAAATTGTCAATTTTTTAATTTTGTGTGAAATTGGCCAAATTACTGATTTCTGATTACTTAATATATTGGGTGGTTGAAATAGGTAAATGGGCGGTTTCTCGTACTCAGTTGATAGAATAGAAGGAATACTTGTGAAATAGGTATGAGTTTGGTTGACTGGAACAATGGAATTGTCAAAAATAGGGTGCAAAGTGGGCAAAATTGCCGATGCATAAATATCACCGAGACTGCTAACTTTGTGAGAGAGTACTTCCATAAGTTTTTCCATCAAATTTTGTACTTTTGGTTTCATTACCTTTGGAAAAAAGATTCTCTATCATTTCATAAGATAATTTTTTTTTTAAGTTCTTTGACCCTGAGAGCAAGTTTGAGATCAGGGGTCTTGACCCTGAAAGGGTTAAGAGATGTTACCTCTGAAATGGAAAATGAGCCTAAATCTGAAACAGCTGGCCAAAATTTAGTGGTATTCACAGTTTCTGGTATTAGGAAAACCTCTAGGAATATAATCCTTATAAATTTGTAGGGAGCATTGTATAATAATTTTTTACATTTACTTTATTTATTTATTTTCTCATCCTCCATACGCTCTTCCTTCCAGTTTGATGTTCAGTCATTCTTTGCATAAACTCATCATTTTGATTTCTGATGTGTTCACTGTGAACATTGTTCTTTTAGCCACCTTCCCAAACTCCTCCAACAATCTCTCCAACTTCAATTCCCTAATCTCACAAAAGCACTGCGTTATGAGATAAAACATCTATTACCATTCCCATTGAGGATCAGATTCATTGTCTTTTACACTTGTAACTCTCTCCCTCATTCTAGTGGTTACATCTTTTGTAATCTCATCAATGAATATCTTCTTTCTTTATTTCAACACATGGGCCGTTTCCCACCGAGGCAGGGTATCCCAAAAGGAAAAACGAAAGTTTCTCCTTTTACATTTAGTAATATATACAGGAGAAGGGGTTACTAGCCCCTTGCTCTCGGCATTTTAGTCGCCTCTTATGACACGCATGGCTTACGGAGGAAGAATTCTGTTCCACTTCCCCATGGAGAATCAGTGAATATATTAAACAATAATGGTAACATTTTAGGTAGTAGGTTGGTAGACAGCAACCACCCAGGGAGGTACTACCATCCTGCCAGGTGACTGTGAAACAGAAACCTGAAACTGTTTTACATGATGGTAGGATTGCTGGTGTCTTTTTTCTGTCTCATAAACATGCAAGATTTCAGGTACGTCTTGCTACTTATACTTACACTTAGGTCACACTACGCAAACATGTCCACGTTTATGTATACACACTCATCTGAGTTTTCTTTGATTTTATCTTAATAGTTCTTGTTCTTATTGCTTTTCCCTTTCATATCCATGGGGAAGTGGAATAAGAATCTTTCCTCCGTAAGCCATGCGTGTTGTAAAAGTCAACTAAAATGCCAGGAACAATGGGCTAGTAACCCCTTTTCCTGTATAGCTTACTAAAAAGAAGAAGAAGAAAACCGTCAAAGTGGGATGTTTGAATGTGCGTGGATGTTGTGCAATGATAAGAAAGAGATGATTGTAGATGTTATGAATGAAAAGAAGCTGGATGTCCTGGCTTTAAGTGAGACAAAGCTGAAGGGGTAGGAGAGTTTCAGTGGGGAGAAATAAATGGGATTAGATCAGGGGTTTCAAATAGAGTTAGAGCTAAAGAAGGAGTGGCAATAATGTTGAATAATCAGTTATGGCAGGTAAAGAAGGAATATAAATGTATAAATTCAAGGATTATGTGGAGTAAAATAAAGGTTGGATGTGAAAAGTGGGTTATAGTAAGTGTTTATGCACCTGGAGAAGAGAGAAGTGTAGAGGAGAGAGAGAGATTTTGGGAAATGTTGAGTGAGTGTGTGGGAGTTCTGAACCAAGGGAGAGAGTAATTGTGGTTGGGGATCTTAATGCTAAAGTGGGTAAAAATGTTGTGGATGGAGTAGTAGGTAAATTTGGGGTGCCAGGGGTAAATGTAAATGGGGAACCATTAATTGAGCTATGTGTAGAAAGAGGTTTGGTAATAAGTAATACATATTTTATGAAAAAGAGGATAAATAAATATACAAGGTATGATATAGCACGTAAGGAAAGTAGTTTGTTGGATTATGTATTGGTGGATAAAAGGTTGATGAGTAGGCTTCAGGATGTACATGTTTATAGAGGGGCAACGGATATATCAGATCATTATTTGGTTGTAGCTACAGTGACAAAAAGAAAATGGCAACAGCAAGTAAGAGAGAGGTAAAAGTGTATAAACTAAGGGAGGAGGAAGTTAGGGTGAGATATAAGCAACTATTGGCAGAAAGGTGGGCTAGTGCAAGTAGGAGTAGTGGGGGGGTTGAAGAGAGTTGGGATAGTTTTAAAAATGCAGTATTAGAATGTGGGGCAGAAGTTTGTGGCTATAGGAGGGTGGGTGCAGGAGGAAAGAGGAGTGAGTGGTGGAATGAAGAAGTAAAGGGTGTGATAAAAGAGAAAAAGGTAGCTTATGAGAGGTTTTTACAAAACAGAAGTGTTAATAGAAGAGCAGAGTATATGGAGAGTAAAAGAAAGGTGAAGAGAGTGGTGAGAGAGTGCAAAAGAAGAGCGGATGAAAGAATGGGAGAGGCTCTGTCAAGAAATTTTGCTGAAAACAAGAAAAAATTTTGGAGTGGGATAAACAAGGTAAGAAAGCCTAGGGAACGAATGGATTTGTCAGTTAAAAACAGTAGGGGAGTTAGTAGATGGAGAGCTGGAGGTATTGGGTAGATGGCGGGAATATTTTGAGGAACTTTTAAATGTCGATGAAAAAAGGGAGGCGGTAATTTCATGTACTGGCCAGGGAGGTACAACATCGTTTAGGAGTGAAGAAGAGCAGGATGTGAGTGTGGGGGAGGTGCGTGAGGCATTACGTAGAATGAAAGTTGGTAAAGCAGCTGGAATTGACGGAATCATGACAGAAATGTTAAAAGCAGGGGGGGATATAGTGCTGGAGTGGTTGGTATTTTTGTTTAATAAATGTATGAAAGAGGGGAAGGTACCTAGGGATTGGCAGAGAGCATGTATAGTTCCTTTATATAAAGGGAAGGGGGATAAAAGAGAGTGTAAAATTATAGGGGAATAAGTTTACTGAGTATACCAGGTAAAGTGTATGGCAGGGTTATTATTGAAAGAATTAGAGGTAAGACAGAGAGTAGGATTGCAGATGAGCAAGGAGGCTTTAGAGTGGGTAGGGATGTGTAGATCAAGTGTTTACAGTGAAGCATATATGTGAACAGTATTTAGATAAAGGTAGAGAAGTTTTTATTGCATTTATGGATTTAGAAAAGGCATATGATAGAGTGGATAGGGGAGCAATGTGGCAAATGTTGCAAGTGTATGGAATAGGTAGTAAGTTACTGAAGGCTGTAAAGAGTTTTTATGAGGATAGTGAGGCTCAGGTTAGGGTGTTTAGAGAGAGGGAGATTACTTCCCGGTAAAAGTAGGTCTTAGACAGGGATGTGTAATGTCACCATGGTTGTTTAATATATTTATAGATGGGGTTGTAAAAAGTAAATGCTAGGGTGTTGGGGAGAGGGGTGGGATTAAATTATGGGGAATTAAATGCAAAATGGTAGTTGACACAGTTACTTTTTGCTGATGATACTGTGCTTATGGGAGATTCTAAAGAAAAGTTGCAAAGGTTAGTGGACGAGTTTGGGAGAGTGTGTAAAGGTAGAAAGTTAAAAGTGAACATAGATAAGAGTAAGGTGATGAGGGTATCAAACGATTTAAATAAAGAAAAATTGGATATAAACATTGGAGAGAGGGATTATGGAAGAAGTAAATGTTTTCAGATATTTGGGAGTTGACGTGTCAGCGGATGGGTTTATGAAGGATGAGGTTAACCATAGAATTGATGAAGGAAAAAGGTGAGTGGTGCGTTGAGGTATCTGTGGAGACAAAGAACGTTATCCATGGAGGCAAAGAAGGGAATGTACGAAAGTATAGTGGTACCAACACTCTTATATGGGTGTGAAGCATGGGTTGCAAATGCTGCAGCGAGGAGGAGGCTGGAGGCAGTGGAGATGTCCTGTCTAAGGGCAATGTGTGGTGTAAATATTATGCAGAAAATTCGGAATGTGGAAATTAGGAGAAGGTGTGGAGTTACTAAAAGTATTTGTCAGAGGGCTGAAGAGGGGTTGTTGAGGTGGTTTGGTCATTTAGAGAGAATGGATCAAAGTAGAATGACTTGGAGAGCGTATAAATCTGTAGGGGAAGGAAGGCGGGGTAGGGGTCGTCTTAGAAAAGGTTGGAGGAAGGGGTAAAGGAGGTTTTGTGGGCGAGGGCTTGGACTTCCAGCAAGCATGTGTGAGCGTGTTAGATAGGAGTGAATGGAGACGAATGGTTTTTGGGACATGACGATCTGTTGGAGTGTGAGCAGGGTAACATTTTGTAAAGGGATTCAGGAAACCAGTTAATTGATTTAATTGGACTTGAGTCCTGGAAATGGGAAGTACAATGCCTGCACTTTAAAGGAGGGGTCTGAGATAGTGACAGCTGGGAGGGACTTTTCTCAGCTGTCGTATCTGAGCTCCTCTGCAAAGACAGTGATTATGTATGAGTGTGGTGAAAGTGTTGAATGATGATGAAAGTATTTTCTTTTTGGGGATTTTCTTTCCTTTTGGGTCACCCTGCCTCGGTGGGAGACGGCCGACTTGTTGAAAAAAAAAAAAAAAAAATGGTAACATCGTGCATTTTTGTCTAAGGCACTTTTTTTTTTACTAGAAAATACTTGCCTACTTATATGCCCTACCCCTCACCTTCACTTCATGTAAAGGTTCTCAAATATTTTTTTAAAAATTTAGTAAAACTATTCCATACATTTTCAACATCTTGCCCCAACCCCCACCCAGGGAGGTTCCTTGATACCAGTGAGGGTCTTTTCATTGAAGGAATTGGACCTGTGCTCTCCTTCTTTGGATTGAACCTGAATGCCTCCCATTCACCCAGGCACTGTATGATCCTTGCGGGTTTAGCACTTCTCCATGAATGTAATCTAATGTAATACAACATCTGCCACATTACTTCCCTACCCCACCCTATCTTATGACTTTTTCAAATCCATAAATGAGTTTCTTTCAGTATTTAAAAAAAATGCTGGTGAATATAAAAAATTAAGAAATACCAATTTATATTTAAGATCAATGTAGCAGCCCTCCGCCTGATGAGCAATTGGTACAGTGAAACCTTGCGTCACTTGACTCTGGTCGACTCCTTGTATCACAGTTGTTGGGGAATGCTCACTGAGGGTCGTGATGAAGACCAGGAATCCCCAGATCCACTCGTCATGTTGGCTTGGAAATGCAAACACCTGGAACATCTCACACTGCTAGGCAAGCTTCATTTCATTTTTGTAA
Source organism: Cherax destructor (assembly GCA_009830355.1). Classification (NCBI taxonomy): domain Eukaryota; kingdom Metazoa; phylum Arthropoda; class Malacostraca; order Decapoda; family Parastacidae; genus Cherax; species Cherax destructor. The sequence goes on from WNWK01030459.1 coordinate 22,162, forward strand.
AAATCTTGTATTAATCAATCATTGAAATGAAACATTTACTGTGTAATATATTCTGCTTAATTTCTCTAATTGCATTAAATTTTAAAATGGTTAACTTCACTCTTGATGTTGGTTTAGTGTATAACAGATATGGAACCTTCTTTCCTTCAGAAAATTATTCACATGCTCTGTCTTGTTAATCATAAACTATACACAGGTATTTTGTGGATGTCATTATCCAAGTTTCCTAGTCAAACCTGTTTTATACCAGTGCAACACTCAAACTTCTGATAGTGGCAGTGTTGGTTATAGATGTTTTGACCCCCCTTTTGCATAATCCTGCCTTTTTCTCCCTTGTCATTGGTGATGTTATTTTAGGAAATGTCTTAGATCTTTAATATGATACCAGTTGTGTTTAACAGTTTAATAATTGTTTAGGTTATGGATATGGTGGAAGTGATGTTGTTGCCATTGCAAGACTCCGTGGCACTGGCCTGAAGGATTTGTGTATCCCAGAAGACTGTCTTGAAGCTGATGACTCCCATGAATTAGCAAATGAAGAGGATGTAGAGAATATTGCTGAGGTATGTTTATGTATAATGAACCCCCGGTTTTTAAATTTTTTTCCCTTTTGGGGGGGTTGTTGTGCCATTAAAAAATTTATTTTAAAAATTTTTAAAAAACCCTTTTCCTTTTCCCCCCAAAATTCCCACTTACGTTTAAAAAAATCCTTAAAAAAGGGGTTTTTTTAAACAAAACCCGGGTAACTGAAACAATTTTTTTTTTTTTTTTTTTTTTTTTTTTTTTTTTTTTCCCTAAGAAATAATGGGAAAAAAATTTAATCCTTCCCAAAACTTCCCAAAAAAGTTAAATAAAATATTTTTTGGGGAAATTTTTGGGCATTAAAAAAAAATAATTGAATAAAGAAAAAAATAAAAAACACATCAAATATTTAAAAAACATGTCACTTACATTTTTTTTAAGAGTTGTTGATTGTGGAGGACGGGAGGAGGGGGGGAAAGGGGGAGAGTATGTGTGTTTGGGGGGAATCCCCCCTTTCCCCCAAACCAGGGGGTGTTTTTTCCCGGGGTTTCTTCCCTTTTTTTTTGAATCCACTAGGACCACGGGGTCATGACCCCTTTCCCCCCAAAAAAATTTGTCCCGGGGCCTGTGTTGGGGGGTTCTTTAACACATCCCTGAAATGCCCCACTGTGTCATTGTAAGGGTTCCAGCACGGCCTGGGGAAAAGCATGGTTAGGGGGATATTCATCCATAAATGCTTGCACATCCCCCATTTGGCACAGATCTCCCCAATCCTTGAAGAAGGCACATTCTTCTATTTTTTTTCCACCTCCT